>JAVIWC010000950.1:0-23708 GCA_031894815.1 Creontiades dilutus | reverse complement strand
AGGCATGTTCGAGGCTAAAACTTTATTTTCTCTTTGTTACTCACGAGGACCATCTACATCAGTCCGAACAATCCCTGAAAATTTCATCGAAATCAGTCATGAACTCCCGGAGTTATGCGTGTAACAAGGATTTCACGTTTGCGCATGCGCAGAGGCTACTATTGATCCGGGGGTCATGAAACTTATAGGGGACCATCTACACATCAAACCGAACAATCCCTGAAAATTTCATCGAAATCGGCCAAGAACTCCCGGAGTTATGCGCGTAACAAGGATTTCGTTTGCGCATGCGCAGAGACTACTGTTGATCCGGGGGTCATGAAACTCATAGGGGACCATCTGCACATCAAACCGAACACTCTCTGGAAATTTCATCAAAATCGGACTATAACTTCGTGTAGTTTTGCCCGTAACAAGGATTTGCAGACAGTGACACACAGACAGACGCAAAATGAGTCAGACGCTAAAACCTGGTGTTTTAAATACTAAAGAAAACTTTTATTTTAACTTTTGACAAAAGCAGTACAAGAACAAATTAATTAGTTATTTCTGAATCTGTCACTTTTCTCTTCGGTCTCATAAGAAGAAGTCCATATGTTCAATTAGAGCCACGTCTTCGAAAATGTCCACGGTAACGCGACGCCAAACACAACAATTAACTTGAGATTTGAAGCATCAACGTTGGTAGGTAGGTAACTCGGAACATTCTCCCACCTAAATCAATCCAAGTTGATTTACAATTCCTGTCTTCAATCTTGGTATCTCGCTGGCTTCACTATTCGACGTCCACTTCTTGTTGTTTCTTCATTCTGTTCAACCGTCGACTCTTCTTGAACTTCCAGGGGATAGAGTCTCTGGATCGGCCTCAACAACTCACCAGAAGATGTTGTCAGACGAACGAGTCGCGTTTCGCCATCTTTGCTGGGCAAAATTTCTTTGACTCGAGCCATAGGCCAGGAGATCCTCCGGTTGTCTTCACTGCCGATCAGTACGAGTTCGCCAATGACTGGACCTCTTGTTCGGCGTTTGGCGTTTCGGGCTTCCAGGGCTCCTAGGTATTCGATCCTGAACCTTTGTCTCAGATCGTCTCTTAGCTTGAATCTGTACTGGGCTTTCTTTTGAAGATTCAGGCTATCAATTAAGTCAAGATCGGGGACACCAACTCCTCTAACGTCTTGTAAAAATAAGGATGGCGTGATGGCAGCTAAATCCTTCGAATCCTCAGACATGTACGTCAACGGCCTTGAATTGATTATGGCTTCGATGTCACATAGCACTGTGGACATCTCTTCGTAGTCTAATGAGGTTCGTCTCAATTTTTTCTTTAGTAGTTGCTTCACAAGTCCTATAAGTCTCTCCCACCATCCTCCCCACCATGGTGATGATGGAGGATTGAATTTCCACTCAATTTGCGTCGCTTCCGTGATTAAATCCCAATCAAGTTGAGCTAAGGCATTTGCAGTTCCAACAAAGTTTGTACCGTTGTCCGTGAACACAGTAGATGGCCTCCCACGTCGTCCAATGAATCTTCTAAAGGATAGGATGAAGGTATCGGTGGTCATCGACATTACCAACTCCAGATGAATGGCACGAACTGTGGCACACGTGTACAAACAAATCCAGGCTTTAGAGGAACCTTTGAGATGAACAGGCCCGGTGAAATCAATCCCGCATACTTCGAATACTCCTGCATCTCGAACTCTATCAACAGGTAAGCTTGGGGCTACAGTCTCCATCTTCTTTGAATTATATCTCCTGCACGTCACGCATCGATTAACTACTGCTCTGATCGTCCGTCTTGCCTGCAAAACCCAATAGCGTTCCCTGAGAATACACATGAGACCTTGGACACCAACATGACAGTGGTCTTCATGAGTTTGGATTATGAGACGTGTGACGACTGGATGATCAGCAGGAAGTACAACTGGATGACGAAATTCAAAAGAATCCTCTCTGTTAGAAATTTTAGTTCGAATTCGGATTAATCCATCTTTATCCTTGTATGGATTCAATGTGAAAAGCTCTTTACTCCTTTTGGTATCTGCAAAGGATTCTTCCTGTACCCATTTCAACACTCTTCTTTCAGCTTGCTCTATTTCTTCATTGGTTAGATGAGTACTAGGAATTACAATTTTCTTGCACTTATTCATTGTTCGATATAACCATGCGACTGATCGAACAAGTTTTCGGTATCTGGAAAAGTATCGGTAATACCAATCAATAGATAATTTTGAAGAATTGTTCAAACAAATGGAGGAGATAATAACTTTTCGCCTCTCATGCATGATCTGCTCTTCATCACAGAATAAATTATCCGATGGCCAACTATCTTCTGAATCTCGAAGCCAATCGGGTCCCTCCCACCAGCGAGTTTCTAGGAGCTTTCTAGCGCCACATCCTCGTGAAGGCAGATCTGCTGGGTTGTGAGGTCCTGGTACGTATCTCCATTGTGATGGTTCTGTCAATTCTCGGATTTCGCGAACACGATTCCCGACGAATGGAGCCCAGTGTTCTTCTCTCTTGATCCATGCCAGAGTAGTGGACGAATCAGACCAGAAAAATGATTCAACATTTTTCCAAGACCATGACTCACGTATTAACTGATAGAGTCGAACACCGATAGTTGCTGCTAATAACTCCAATCGCGGAATGGTGATCCTCTTAATTGGTGCAACTCGAGATTTGGCTTGTACCAGTTGAACAAACACTTCGTCGTCAGTTTCCACTCGTATAAATACGGCAGCGGCATATGCATACTGGCTTGCATCGCAAAAAGTGTGTAGTGTTGTCTTGCTGGTCGAAGTTGAACCTGTTAACCATCGTGGAATTTTAACTTTTTGCAACAACGGCAACTCTTTGGCCCAATTTAGGAATTCTTTTTTCAAACTATCGCTCACTTCATGGTCCCATCCAGTTCCTTGCTCCCAAGTTTTCTGAAGCAGGCGCTTTGGGAACAAAGCTACTGGACAAACAAATCCGATTGGGTCAAACAATTTGTGTGCGATAGAGAGCATTTTCCTCTTGGTTACTCCTTCTTCCAGATCAAAATCGAAGCACGTTGAACATAAGTGTAGGCAGTCTTCTTTTTTATCCCATTCTAGCCCTAAAATTTTCGTCCTTTCGTTATCGGACTCTTGACCAGTGAACTCCCACCCTCTAAGTTCCATTTTTGCTTCTCCAAGGATAGTAGTTGCCTCTTGGATGAAATGGTTCGTTTCTTCGATACTATCAGTACTAACTACACAGTTGTCTACATAAAATCCATCCAATAATGTTTGAATGATTTTCTCTTTCTCTGTGTGGTTTGAGCGATACTGATTTAGGTGGTGTATGATCACCGCTCCCAGGAGAAACGGACTACAAACCACTCCAAACACCACTCTACAGTGTCTATAAGTTTTCAGAATACCATTTGTATCAATCCATAGGAATCTTAAATAGTCTCTGTCATTCTCAACTAAACTAATTTGTAGAAAAGCTCGTTTGATGTCTCCGGTGATTCCGAATTTCCCCATTCGAAATCGAAGAAGTATTGAGGGAATTTGTTCTATCAAGTTCACACCTTTTTCAAGACAATCATTTATTGAAGGTTTCATCTTTTCGTGAGCAGATGCGTCGAATACAGGCCGAATTCTGGTTGTGCTACTTTCTTTAATCACAGCTCTATGAGGGAGGTAATGCTTACCTGATTCGATTTGATCTATGGGCACCTCTTCAATCACGCCATCAGTCAACCACTCTTCAAATACTCTCTGATAGTCTTCATAGATTCCATCACGCTTCATCTTGCTGACAGCTGCTTGAAGTCGTTTGAATGCGATGTCGTAGTTGGTCGGCAACGGAGTGTGTCCTTCAATCCAAGGGAGATGAACCTCGTACCTTCCTTCTTCATTCAACTGGACGGTTTTTGTAAAGTGCTTCAACGCTGCTTGATGGAGTTCTATCTGCGACTTCTTTTCCGATGGCTCTGTAATACCTATGGTTTCGAGTTTCCACAACTCAGACAAATCAGTATCATTAACATGCAATGAAATCAGGGTAGACACACATGGATCATCATCAATAACTATCTTGGGTTTTCCTAGAACAGTCCAGCCTAGGCAGGTTTCTAAAGCGACTAATCCACAAGTTAGTTCTATTTTGTTCCCTGTCAATAACTTTCCTGCTACATCAGCCCCTAACAAAATTTCTATGGGCGTGACTTTTTGATCAAAATCGGAAAGCTCGATGTTTTCAGCCCTTAGCTCGTTCATCCACGGCCCATTCTTGACAGATGATACTTTGCCACAGATAACTTGCTGATCTAGGGCGTCAAAACGATACAGACTTCCTTTTCTGTCAATAGACCCTATGCTTATCTTGTAGGTCTTATGGTTGATAGGCTTAGATCGATCACCACCGAAAACAGAATGTGAAATCATTTCACTGCCAACAGGTTGATACCCCATTGCAATCGCAGTGTTCTTTAAAATGTATGATCTCATGGACCCTGTGTCGATGAGTGCTCTCACTTTGCGCTCTTTTTCCTTATTTCTAAGCACTACTACTATAGTCTGTAAGTATACTTCGGGCTGACTAATTATGTTTGATAGGTCTTTAGAGTCTTGAGCTACATCTACTTTACTTTTCCCTAGATTTGGACACATTAAAACGAAGTGCCTTTTCCTACAGACATTACACTTTATTATAGCCTTACATTTTTGTGCAATATGATTAGGTCCGAGGCATATAAAGCAAACGTTATGATCTTTAACTATTTCCCGTTTTTCTGTAAGGGTCATATCTTGAGCTTTTAAACATTCAGCAGATTTGTGACTTGAACCTGAGCAGAAAATGCAGCTATTCTTACTCCCACTCTCCTTCTTGACGGTTAACAGACTAGAAGCTGATGGGATTTCACGATTCTCCCCGGAGGCTGTTGAGAAAACTCCCCTTTTCTTTCCAGATTTCGTGAAACCAAAACCACTTCTCGCCAAAGAAATTCGCTCTTCGCTCTCTACTTCCTTTTTTATGAACTTGCGAAGTTGGGACAGCAAAATTTCCGCTTCCGGCCGATCTGAATCTTCAGCTGAATTGAATGTACTCCTCTGCCACGCTCTCAACAACTCCTCTGGCAAACAGGACTCGACGAGAGGGAAAAGCATTGAAGCGCATTTTTCTGAGGTTACCCCTAACGTTTCCAGAGCGCGGAGCTGGCACTCGAGTTTGTCATAAAATTCGGAAAGTCTAGAACTAGTTGAGGAAGCCGCGTTTTGGAGGACCAGCCCCAGAAGTTCGCGAGTGTACACTTCGACGAGTAACCCATCCCTCCCAAATCGATTTTTCAACTCTTCTATTGCTTTGGGGTAGTTCTTCGCGGTTGGGGGGAAACTAGCTACAACGTCGTGCGCGCGTGAACCAGGAATTGTGCTTTGAAGGAGATACTGGAATTTCTCCTCGGGTGTCAACGAAGAGTCGCTATCTATGGTCTGGAAAAGACTCCAAAACGTTAACCAGTCTCTGGGATCCCCGTTAAATTTTGTAAGTTCAACTTTAGGAAGTTTGAACTTTCTTCCCGTCTTCTCGCTCAATCCGGTTTTAAAGCTATGGACAGATTCTGGCCTCAATATCGAGGATACTAAAGATCTCATTTTTAAATAACTACTTTCGTACTCTTCAGTCTTTATTGCTTCATCGTCTACGTCTTTATCTGAGTAATTTTCTTCTAGCATTATATCTAATATCGGTACATTCAGCTCATTCAATTCGTTGATCCGTCTTTCAAGTTGTTCGAATAACGTTTGGGTATTTATGACCACTGCCCTATCGTTCAAATCTTCCTTATCCTTGAAGATCTTATCCAACGAATTGAATGTCCGGGTAAATGCTGCTCTTACCACTCGTCGTCTTCTCACCAGGTTTTCCATCTTCCGCCGGAGTTTTCAGTTGGGCGCCAAATGTTCGGAACGGAGATGTCTAATAAATACGCTAAAACCTGGTGTTTTAAATACTAAAGAAAACTTTTATTTTAACTTTTGACAAAAGCAGTACAAGAACAAATTAATTAGGTTATTTTTGAATCTGTCACTTTTCTCTTTCGGTCTCATAAGAAGAAGTCCATATGTTTAATTAGAGCCACGTCTTCGAAAATGTCCACGGTAACGCGACGCCAAACACAACAATTAACTTGAGATTTGAAGCATCAACGTTGGTAGGTAGGTAACTCGGAACGCTTATATAGTCTATTTCAAGTGAATCGATCCAATATCACAGAATACTGTGTTGCAGGAGGTTTTTTAGGAAGGGGAAGCAGCGTTAATAACAGAAATACGGTAACATACGGACATACCCAAAACGCTCCACTTCATCTGTAAACTGCCGTGACACAGACACTTTCAGATGCTGCTGATTTATGATGAGTAGTAGTGTTAGGCCATATGAACACACAGCATGCTAAACACTTCGACAGGAAGTGAGCGGCCTGCCGTGACACATCATTGTTTGGCAACAGCATGCCGCCCCCTATAAACCCGGACCATAAATCGCGCTTGAGTGGATTTTTATTACGGGGGGACCTTTCGTCATCTGCAGATGGACCGCATTTGTAGTTGTCCCGATTAAGCTAATGCAACGGAAAAATATTCTGAGTGACATTCATGCAAGAAGACACCGAGAAATAATTTCGACGGTAAATTGACGGTGAGAGGATTTTTCGACCTTCTGTTGTTACGTTGATCATATCGATTGTACCTTGCTCCCATATTGAGTGTATCCTTCGTTTAACGTATCTGACTTTTTAATCAACAGCAGGTCCATAAACCCCACATCGATCGCAATTATCTATTATTGCCCGCTGAAAATATGATTCTAATAAACTCCCCCGAACAAATCTCAAAAAATCAGTGCTACTAAATACTGTATATATTCATGGTTCAAACTATGATACGAGAATAATTCTTGAACAATTTGGTTACTTCGTGTTTAAGCGCTCCGACTGTAGTACAAGAAGGGAAGCTCAATACCTGACACGAATAAAACATTTTTTTGTATTTAATAGATAACTTTATGGCACAATTAACACGTTCAGTGCCTTAATTGAAATTCCAAATACCTAGGGCTACAAGAATTTATTGTGTGGTTTTGTGAATTTATATATATTTTGTAGGAAATAATAAAATAGAAAAAAACTGCAATGAACAATTCAAAGGAAAAAAAAACTTTCTCATAGGTGAAAGAGCGATCATCGAATTTCAGGAGATATGCATAGAGCACGTAAATCTGTTCTCAACCAAAATACCTATTTGGATTGATCAGTTGATCATATTTGTGTGCATACATCGGGAATTGTTTGAGCTAAGGACCTGGGGAAGGGCTCATTCTATTTCCCATGTAAAGTTCTTCAAAAAGAGTCCAAATTTAGGCCGCTCTGACTTTTTTGATTTTTTTAGGGATTTTAAAAAATTTTGACAACCCTTAAAGGGCACTTTAAATTAAGTGAGAGTGCTGGCTAAAGAATTGGGGCGTTGTCGGACCAATATTGATTTTTCCTGAAAATTTCAGATATTTTGCTCCAGCCGTTTGGGAGAAATCGTGCGTACGACGTACGGCGGACGGACGGAAAATTTTTTATTGCGGTTTCGGATTCTACACCCTTTGAAACGTTAACCATGAAATTTTCAGAGGGGGTTAGCTTTTTTTTTTCAAGAGCAACTACAATGGTTTATTATTGAATAATAAACCAAAATGAAATCTCGTGTTTCATGAGGACAACGATATTTTATTATCATAAATGATATTTTCACTGTTGATTCCTTGAGCTACAGGAGAAAATTGGACACGACTGAGAAACAACCCTCGTGTTCAATTTTTTGGGTATAATGTTAAATGGCTCTGGAAAATAGTAAATAGGTAGTTCATTGATCCATGGCCTTGGGGTGCTAGGTATAAACTATGGGGCAACAACTAGAATTTCAGGAAATAATAGGTTCTTGGGGAATAAACACGAAAACCCTGGTCCAGGAATACGAGATCAGGAAGACTAGCGTCGTACTGGGTGAAACTCAGAGCACGGGAGTAATTTGTCTCGTCCCGCACTTGATGTGATGAAAATCAGTTGTCGCAGTGAACGTGTTAAACACATCACAGTTAGGAACAATGATATTATATCTCGCTGTTTGTGGATCGTGATAGAAAACAAACACACCGATGGATTGGAATAGAATACAATGACGGTCCTACCTAAAGTTATTCAGGGCGGAGGTCAGAATGATGTTCCCCTTTCAGTCGTCGAAGAGGTCTAGGAGGGGAGAGGTTTTTCATGCAACTCGAAATGCTTGTGTTGTGATGATGTTATAAAGACGGTGGTATGATTGTGTAATAACTTCGCTGATCTGGGGAATGCCTAGGTCTCTGTGGAGGACTGAGTACCTTACATACCATGGAGAGCACGTGATGAGTCTGAGCACTCCGTTCTGCTGTACTTGGTACCTATTTATTTGCGCGGCGCTAGCAGAACCCCAAAATCCCGAGGCGTATTGCCATATAGGCCTTATAAGCAAAACGTATAGTAAACGTTTTGTACTAAGAATGCGGGGAGACCAAGGGCCGAGTAGTGGTTTAAGTTGGTGTATGTGTGACCTGATGCGTTTCACAAACTCACCAATATGAACTGAGTAGGTCATTCTTTGGTAATGGTGGACTCCCAGGTAGCGTGCATAGTCTGTTTCAGGATCAGGAATGGACTCGATTCAGGTCGGTTACTACATGAAGTACATAGGTATTTAGGAGAACTAAATTAAGGCTGACTGCAAGTATCACAATGAGCAACAACTCTCGGCAAGGGGCAAAGCCCACTACACTTTCATAAGCAAATCTTCATCGCTAAGCATTGTACATTCTGAGTATTAGGTTAAAAGTTTAAAAACATGGAAATTATTTTTAAAAGGTCTATAATTTCGTATTGGATAATTAATACTTAGTCCAGGTATTTTGGGGTGGTGAACACAAATCTGAGGTTTGCCAACAAAAATTTTGACCGGAAATTGTTTTTTTCTGAAAAAAAAGAGAAAAAAATCTACTTTTCGCCGGTTTTTTGCATATTACCCAAAAACTGTGCTTTTTTCGTAAAAATATGTTTTATAGTAAATTAACTATAATACAAATTATTAAGAATGTGTGGTGAATGCTTGTATTTAATATTCCGAAGATCTCATTATTTGCGATTGTACATGTACGTAAATAAGTACACACATGTAATTTGTATTTTCATTAAATTTATTCCTCAAGACGTTTTTTGCATAATACATAATCAATTATAGCATAAAACAGCACGAATAAGACTGGAGAATAATACAGGACTAGGATCACGACAGGGACTGAGGGACAGGGACGAATCGGACTCAGGACTAAGGGATAAGGACTCACGATCGTCATAATTTTTCTTTCCCCTGATCCAGTACGATTGTCAATCATCAAAGTATATAATAATATATGTATAAGTATATAATTTTTTAGAAAACAAATAAATACCATAAAACAGTGGTTTCTCACCCAAATTCTCGATTTTGGGAGTTTTCGGTTTTTGAACACAATTTTCGCGGCGCTCTAACTGCTGAACGGCTGATCGTACAAACACTTCAAATACATAAAATATGGGAAATTTGTTCCTCTTCAATTTATTATGAAACATATTTTTACGAATAACGCACAGTTTTTGGGTAATTTGCAAAAAAACCGGGGAAAAATCGATTTTTTTCCAATTTCCGGTCAAAATTTTTGTTGGCAAACCTCAGATTCGTGTTCAGCACCCCAAAATACCCCTTAGAACCAAAAATCAAAACACTACAAAACTTGCTGCTGAAAGGCCTTTTTTGACACACGCTGCCTGGACTATAACTCGTTTTTGTAAATCACTGATCTAATTCCATTCAACGTAGCCTATGGCACATTGTCTATGTTAGACGCTTAGACATTTAGTAACTGTTCTCTAGATGCCTGAAAACAACTCCATTTATAGATCCCCTCAGTAGATGAATTGGGGAAGAAACTAGTCACAAGGAACCTTCAGTTGATATTGTAATTGACTTTATAAATGTTCCAAACGTGAATAATTCTGTCACAACAATGACCCCGTAAACTTTACTAGTATCTACAAAATGTTACAAAAGATGATGCATGAACATGTTATTGAAAAGAAATGAGCCACAAGGCTCCTTCATATGAACAGTGTGTCTCCATGCCTTGTATTGTCTTCTTGATGTCCGAAAGACGGGAGGATGACTTTGTCATACATATAGCTCCGCAAACCCTAAATTAAACTTATGTGCTTTACTATAACAGTACGGCTCAAGTCTTCGTTGAGTCAATACCTACGTGTAACCTGGGTCGCTCTCTTATCTGTTTAGTTCCGCACACCGATCGTAACATTCGAGATTATCGCCTGCTGATATTGCGATCTCTTTTTCGTTGGTGAGTTAACTATCATCTTGGTATTACTTTGTTATAACAAAGGGGGACGGAGATCCTCTTACACGATAAAAACCTTGTATATTCGACAACAACAGTGAGCCTTCATTTATGACACGCAAAAAACTCCATTGGCAAATCTCGAAACGGAAATAAACGAGTCAGATAATACAGAAACAATCGAAAAGCCTCTTACTACTCGTATTTATATACTTTATGTGAACAACATGAATGGGGTACTCAAATCGCTCCAAGAATTAAATGTAGGTATCTCCTTAGAGAAAAACTGTGGAAAATGAAATGGAATTATATCTTGATACATCAGATGCTTATAGACATGTCTTTCAATGCAAGAATTTAATCATACAAAGAACTTAGCCGCAAGGAACCTAGGTGCGTAAAATGTCACCATTCAACTTAAAACTGCAACGAGCTCCCTGCCGAACCGCCCAAGTGCGCGAACTGGGGAGATAGTCACACGGCTAATTATAGGGGATGCCAATTGCAAGTAGGCTTCAGAGATCGTCAAAATCAGCCGTAACGAATGAAACCATTAACTATAGACGTCGTCCGCTACAAACGCGATCATCCAAAATCAGATTCGGGCTTTCCCTTCCTATAGTCACGCTGCACGTAAGATATTATTATTTCATTAATTAATTGGAGTAGCGATCCCATAACTAGCTCATTTCGAAAATTGATTCACTCTTACCCAAAACTACTCCTGTTCCAACCATGTTAAATCAACTCATCCCTACACCACTAAAAAAATGAGAACATCTAAAATTAGCAACTAGAATTCACCAAAAGTGAAGTGAACCAGAATTTTTCTTAATTCGGCACTATGTCGATACACCTATGTTGAAATCTTATATTGAATTTAATAGCAAACGTTGACGACTTAACATCGTAGTAAGAATAAGTATGTAAAAAGAGCGAGCGACTTCACCTACGAGAGGTACAGAGGTATGTAAAAAGGTACATAAAAAAAATACTGAAAATGAATACATACTGTGTAAGGATGAATTTCCGGCGGTGAGGCTAGAACTACAGTTTGAAAACAAACAAACATCAGCTAGGATCATTTCACTCGGCTCCAGAGAGAATCAATTCTGGGGATTCCTCCATGAATTGAGATAACACTTCCTTCTCGGAGGATTCCATTCAGAAACAACCTAGGATGATTTCAAATATTTCCAATCCCAGAGGAAAAGTCTTACACGACTTCAGCTCAACGTACAAGCCGGAGTGTCTACACAACTCATAAATACCAAATTGCTCAATGGGCAAAATTACCCTCATCGCGTTTCGGAGATAGTGCTGTCACTTGCTGTCACCTTTTTGTTGATGAAAATATTGGCAGCTTTTGTTCTGGTGCTACTGTAGTTCGCGTAATGCACTCAGACCATTATCCTGTCGTCATGGAACTAGGCATTTCGCGTTCGGATTTGGAAACTCCATCGATATTGAAGACACCTTTCGATTGGGGTGTTTTTTCGACATGATTGATACTTGGATCAAAGATGAGATTTTTCTGCAGCTCAGAGGAAGGTTGGTGCACGTAATAATGGGTGTAAAAGGCATGAATACTTACCACCTCATAGTCTCCACCTTCTGAGAGTTAAATGACACTAACGAATTGAAATTTGTATGAGATTAAAATGTTGTTTTTCGCACAACGAATATATTAATTCGATATATCAATTTCTCTGCAATACATCTTAGGGAACCATCTGCATTCTAACCTGCACAAAACCAGAAAATTTCATTATCACATGAAAACTGTAGGAATTACGATTGTCACAAGGATCTGTCACACGGGCAAACAGATTGACAGACACATACAGGCACGAAACTGAAATTGTTCAGAATGGTATAATATGCAAAAGGCGAGTGGACATTTTTGTTTTAGGGAGAATACAATTTTCATCTCCCAAAAGTGAAAACAAAGCTTCCGCTCCTTATTGGTAGATTTGAAAGCAAAGAAACCATCTTTTAGAATGGAAACCCCGAGAAGTGAGGTGGTGTGATGATTTCAATATCTTTCTACTGTCTTGAGTGCCTTTAGTAAATGGCAAGTTGTTTGTTGAAGGTAGAAGTATAAGGCTGGCGACGTAGCAAAGGTTAGCAATCCCATCACGGAAGATCATCATGAACCCAAACAAATCAATCCTAGTCAATTTTACGCTTCGCACCAGGCAGACTAACCCTTCCGTGTCACTGAACAATCAAATAATGCCAGTTGAAGATTCGGTACGCTATCTGGGGTTGATCATGGACAAAAAACTATTATGGAATGAGCATATCACCCAGCTTGTCGCGAAACTTCGACTTAAAATACAACAACTCCGAAGTCTACTTAACAATCAGTCCCCTCTCAGCCTACACACCAAACGCCTTATATATTTATCTTCAATCCGTCCCATATGGATGTATTCGTGCGGCATTTGGGGCTCCGCAGCGCAAACTCACGTAAAACGGATCCAAACTCTCCAAAATCGGGTTTTACGTGTGATCACGGATGCACCTTGGTACGTCCGTAACTCAACCTTACACGCAGACCTAGATATCCCTGATGTAAGCATCGTCCTGCGAAATGCTTATTCCAATCTACACACTTCAATGACAAATCATACAAATACTCTCCTAACTGATCTCATCAGAAACGCACCATTTCCGCGAAACCAAAGGAGGCTAAAAAGAAAAATACCTCAAGACTTCTTATCTGTTGATTACAATTAAATTAAAAATAATATTTGTTATCTTTGTTATCTAAATGTACCCTTTATCGATTTATAAATTATTTAATTACATGTAGGACAATCGTTGGATCGGTCCCTACTTTCTAGTTCTATGTTAATTAGGTATAATTATCTACTATGAACGTTGTTAACCTAATTGTAATGTTACATAAATAACAATAAAATTTTTCATCATTTAAAAAAAAAAAAAAAAAAATCACGGAGAAGTCACTACGCCCGAGTAGAAAACCCATAAACCGGGTCCCCTCCTCACAGCTCTAAAGCTTTGAACTGGACGATGTAGATGATGAAGCGGTCAACGAGTCATTTGACGATAGATTAAATGCATTAGAGGCGAGTCATACAAACCGTTTCTCAGTATGCCTATTTACCGATTTAATTACTATATCGCACAATGAAACTTTTGAACAAGTCAGAACCTACGTAAGTTGTTGTTATTTTAGGTTGTCCTTCAGTTTTGAACAATGCAGGGGACGTCCCTTAAATTAAAAGATGAGACACAAGATGAGATGAGGCTTGGAGGGGATGTGAAGAACATGAAAGGCAAATGAAGATAACAGAGTTATTAAGCTAGAGTTTAGTAATGCATTTATGTATTTGAAGTGTAATTTACGTTAGTTGGCAATATATTAAAATGCCGTACTTTAAAATTGGTAAAACAAAAAAAAACATTTAATTAAAAAACAGTTATTTCATTTTCTATTAATCCTCATGTTAGAATGGTATTGTTAAGTGTTCATACCTTAACCAAAAATATTGTCAACAGAAATTGTTCCCCTTCATTATCACGGTTGACATACCAATATTACTAGCACTACTAGCGTAAAATTAATTTTCTTATATCCACTTTTTAGTTAGTTAGATAAAATTTGAGTCCATAAAACAAAGGAAAGAAGATCTTTTTTTATATCGCATATTCGCGGTGTATGATCTGATTCGATATTTAACTTTTTAATATGAAATGGCGATTCTTTCTAGGCGATGAGAAACAATATTATTCAGAAGAACACATTTAAAATTTCCACTAATTAAAGTAAAATATGCGCAAAGTTTGAACGTGTTCAGCTTCTAAACGATTCTGCCATGTTCGTCCTTTGATGTTCCTTGTGTTGTTGAGGAAAATTATTTATTGTTAATGGGTGGTCGAAACCAAGAATTTTTACTTAATTGAGCAATATTAGAGACCTGAAACCCTCTATTACCCGTCAATATAACGTTAATCATCCGTTAACTTCTTCATTCTCCGAAATTAGGGGAATTATCTAATCAGCTTCGACTACTGAAACCATTTGACCAGATCAATTATTCAGCTTAAATTCTGTAGCTAGAATTCTTTATTTTTTACTAATTTATAATCCTATTGAGTTTTCGGTGATAATCAAGACCTAAGGTCTATTGACTTGGTTGACTGTGTGACCCCTGCGGCAATTTTTTTCACGTCTTAATTACTAGACATTTTATTCGGAGACTTGGTCTTTCAGTGTTGGCGTTTTATTGTTTTCATTTATACAGGTAAGTACCCTATTGTGGAATTATTAGAAAAAAAAGGAAAAATGAATGACCGGACTCTACCGGAACTTCTGTGATAATGATGAATGTGAACTCGTCCACCTATTGGTTTATTATTCAATAATAAACCATTGTAATCGTTCTTGGAAAAAAATTCTAACCCCCCTGAAAATTTCACGGTTTACGTTTCAAAGGGTGTAGAATCCGAATCTGCAACAAAAATTTTTCCGTCCGTCCACCGTACGCCGTACGCACGATTTCTCCCAAACGGCTGGAGCAAAAAATCTGAAATTTTCAGGAAAAATCCATCTTGGTCCGACGACGCCCCAATTCAAGAGCCAGCTCTCTCACTCAATTTAAAGTGCCCTTTAAGGGCTGTCAAAGTTTTGTAAAATCCCTAAAAACCTCAAACAAGTCGAATCGGCCTAAATATTTACCTATCTTAAGAACATACCTCCAGAAATCGAATGAGCCCCTCCTCAGGTCCCTAGGTCAAACCATTCCCGATTTATGGTGCCAACATTTGCGTTTTTTGGTTTATTATTGTTTTTTTGTAACCTAGTGATGTCCGGCCGATAGCGTCGAGTTGTAGTGAATGTGGATGCTGGAGTGATAGCCGATGTGGATGCTTATTGTTTTTAGCCGATACACGGGTTGAAGCATTCTGATATGCATGAAACGCTGATAATATATAGGTAAATATTATTCAATGTTATTACTGGGGTAAATAAGTATTCTTTCACTGGGGTTTATTATTCAATTGGCTTGCGTTCATGATTTGAATCATACTAAGCTTCGGAGTGTGCGTGTTTTACAGGTGATAGAGCGATTATTGAATTTCAGGAGATATGCATAGAGCACGTAGGTAAATCGGATCTCCACCAAAACACTGTGAAACTGTGATACGCGCACACTCCAAAGCTTAATAGAAATTCAAATTATGAACGCAAGCCAATTGAATAATAAACTCCAGTGTTTTATTACCTTAACTCGGACAACCAGCTAGCCTCACGCTTTCACCTGCGCCGCAGGAGCAGATAGGCTAAACCAACACGACCCAACGGTCTTGAAGGAAGGAAAACATTTGCCCCTGACAGAAGGTAAGTAGATGCTGAAGGCAGTTGAAGTACTATCAGCCATTTACTTTTAGGTTTTATCGGAGTATGTGCCGGCACCATTATTGCAGTAGAACGATAATGTGGTTTAGTTTTTCTATTTTGTTTTTCAATTTTGAGTAGCGCTCAGGATGTGCACAATGTACCGCTAATGAGCAAGTAACATTTTGGCAACGATTGGTGAACTCTTTTAGGTGCGAAGCCACAATCCGTGAATAACATGATGTTAACAATGTTCTCTGTTTGGAATTAGGTTCGTCACGCCGTACTTTATCGAATGGGGAACAACAGTTACTGTTTGACGTAAGCATGTGTGTTTGAAAACAGGCCAACAGTTGAAAAGTGGCCCATGTGCACACCGGGCAAATGTGGAGAGTGATACGAGATCGTATACCACCTGAACTTTCATTTTGGGAAAAGCAGTAGTTTCTTGGGAATCAAAACAGCAAAGGACCGTCGCTTTATCGAGCCGTGAAGCAGAGTACATGTAACTAGCAGTATCAAGCAAAGAAGCTACATCATTGCAGCGAACCCTACATGAACTGTCCCGGGGTCAATGAGGCTGTATTATGACCATTACGGAGCAATATTGACCAGTAACCCATTGCACCACAACGGACGGAACATATTGACGTGCGTTATCCCTACATCAGGGAAACATTGGAACGTGGAGATGTTGACGTCAAGTATGTGTCAACAGAACGCATGGTTGCACACACCCTCATAAAACCTCAGTCCAGGCAAAAAGTGAAGACACTGTCTGACTTACTTGGACTGAAACTGCAACAATCACCCATTTAGGTGGAGTGTTGGAAATACTAGGTTTTAGTACGCCTCTAAATTTCTAGCATGATTCAGTATTCCCCTCGGTTTGCTGGTTTTCTTTTGTGTTCTAAATGCTATCAATATTCTCACTTCATTCAAATGTGCGAATAAACGTTTCCAATGGTTCTTCGGTTCTCACTGATCTTTTATGGATCACATCAATAATTTTACAACTTCTCCTTTTTAGGTCTGGGAGCACCTCACCATCCGTATTTACGACTGTATTTATTTTTTGTTGCCATAACTCGTATGGGTTTTAAATAGCTGAGCGAGGATTCTGCAATTTTATTTACCTTCAACATTCATTTTCATAGAAATATTACTTATTACAGTTGGAACCTAACTATAAATTGGCAATCAAGAATACATTATTAATCTCGTTAACAAATGTCGTTGTTTAATTTTAATATTTTGTGTGTTCATGGAGGAAGAATTTGGTCCTCTTGTTTATTTGAGATACCTTTGTTGTTTTGATCACACCCTTTATTGTATTCTCCACCTCCTTAATTGTTACAGGCGGAATTCTTATTTGAGTTGTGTTAGGTTGTTCATCTGTACTAGTGAAATTAGCTATACAAATTTTTGGTAGGTATGTTGCAGAAATACTAGCATTGCTCTGGTCGTCTCTAACCCATGCGTCATTTTGACCCTTATTACGAGATATCTGACTGATCGGCCACCTCATTTCGAACATCCTGATGCTACTCCTGTCCATACTGGGCTAAGATAGTAACAAGGCAGTTATTTCTAGCTAAAAGTGTTTTTCAGACCAAAACACCTACTTGAATGATATTCGCAGCAGTTTCCCTTCGTTGTCACTGATATGATAAACTTGTCATCAGATGTTTTTAGACTCCTTGATTACTCTTCGCGTTCTTGCGTTCTTAGTTACCGATTTTCATTCTCAGTAATTGTCATTCTTGCAATGAAGAATTCCGTTCAATAAAGCCTATCTCAAAGGTATTTCTTTCATCTTTCTATAACAAATTTATTGAACGGAAAAGGTCTGCCTACATCTCGATGGGAAACGGTACTTCAAGATGCTCTGCATTCAATCCGCTCACTTCTATGTACCAGTATCAACGCCTCTCCACACGAACGCATGTTTGGCTACCCTAGGCGAACAGCTAATGGCCATTCAACACCCTCTTGATTATTAACTCCTGGACATGTCCTGTTAAGGAACTTCAATGGTCAGTCTAAGTACGATCCCGTAGTGGAAGAAGTTACTCTCCTCGATGGAAACCATGAGTACGCACTCATTCGCTTTCCAAATGGTCGGGAAACAACGGTATCTATACGAAATCTAGCCCCCACAGGTGACAGTCAAACTATTTCAACAAATGATAATGAGGTGGATAGTCGTACATCGCAAGGAGTCAATACTTCTGTGAATCAGAACCACAACCTTGCAGAACCATCCTCCCTTCAACCTTTAGCACAAACAAGCAGACCAAGTACTCCCATCCTTAATCAAGATTTTCCTCAACTTCCCTCAAGGTCTCCTCAAATCACATCGAGCCCTCACCAACCGCTAGCCAGTTCACCGACACTGACCACGCCAAATGATGTACTCGATACTCCCCAAGACGTCCTCGTGCCCCTTCCTACCAGTAAGACTTTGTTCATTTCTGAGAGGGGGGATGAATGATATGATAAACTTGTCATCAGATGTTTTTAGACTCCTTGATTACGGCGTTCTTAGTTACCGATTTTCATTCTCTGTAATTGTCATTCTTGTAATGAAGAATTCCGTTCAATAAAGCCTATCTCAAAGGTATTTCTTTCATTTTTCTATAACAGTCAGCCTTCGACATGCTACTGGCACTCTCAACAACGCAAAATCTTCTGATTGTTGTCAACGGAGAACGACTATGAACCTTCACTACAGCAATCAGCAAATCAGTTGAAATAGGGAGGAGAAATATGAAGAACGACAAGAGTTCTTTTTCAAGAATAACGTGGAGGCCGTTTTTAAAACGATTCCCAAGACGGTCGGCCTCAAAAAATTCAATGACCTACATAGACATGTTACGGATACAAAAAAGATATGAGCCTAACTTGGCAGACTTTTTAAAATTCGTATTTCCCAAGGTTAGTTGGTCAAGAGGTAAACGAGTAATTATAAAATTTATCTTTATTGGCCGTAGTTTCAAGTTTCCAACGTTTTTTTTTTTGCTTTTCTTGATTGCCACTCGTCGGGTAGTTTCCGCTTTACAGCTTTCTGACAGTAATAACAAGTTAATAACAAGTTCCTCTTGTTTTTCGAATTATTTTTTGTGGTTAGTAAGTAATATTCCTTTCAACTTGGAGAAGTGTTTTGTTCTCTCTTCCGAGTTTTGCCGTTTATGCTCAGATACCCCACAGGTAGACATCAGCATTTTTCAATGTAAATGTTGCTACCTTGCAAATCTTATAAACGTACAAACACCTTTTTTTAAGCCTAATAAAACTTGGCATATCAGAATAAACATCACATGACAGTATCTAAATAAAAGGAAAATCCATTAGTCGATTCTTGAACAACATTATTTAACAGCTGATGATTGTTCTTTTTTTTGTTCATTATTTTCATTACGTAGTAAACCACTGTAATTGTCCTACAAAACCCCATTTTTACACCTCTAAACATTTATAGTTTTGCATAATATTTTTCAAAAATTGAATAAAAGAGGAGCTGGAAATATGGAGCCATTTCTGGATTAGAATGCCCGTTTAATCACTGATCACTAATCTTTCATTATTATTCGTTCTTCATGGTACATTTTCTGAAATACTTACGATTAAGTACGGCTTGAAATTGAATTTAAAAAACTTCACTGTACTAAAACCAATGGTACTACAAAAATCAAGAGCTGATACCAAAAAAAAATGACACATTAGAATCAAATTCATCAACATTTCGTAGGCAATGTCGAATGGGATAAAATAGAAACGTCTGCCATGTTGAATGGATAAATCATCGAAATGGTTCAAATAATGTATAATGTTGTAGGATATAAGATGCTTACAACGGTTCTTGAGGCAGAAATGCCGTGGGACAGGTTCGCCGGAGATTAAATTCTACAAAAGGTTCGTCGACATGAATTGTGCATGAATGACATATGCTCCAAATAAGAATTTCATAATTTATCTTTTAGAATTAATTTTAAAAATGTCAACGGTTACATTCATGTTATCTTTACGACGGAGCTATAACCCACAACCAACTTGGCAGACATCTTTTGTCATTCATGTTTAAATTTCTTAGTCAAATTTCTACAATTTGAAAGAAATCTGATGGGTGAATCTTCTTAGAATCTTGAGATCTTCTTCCCGATTTATGTGGATTCCATATTAGATATCAGCCTAGCAGTAGTTAAATCTTTCGTTATATTGTCATATCGTGTAACAAGAACATCGAGACAAACATGTAACAATGAATCGGATATCTACAAACAACTAAGGGGCCAATATGTTTGGATCAACTACACAATAAGTGGACGAAATCCAGACCAGAATGAAACTTTTAAGGTTTAGGGGAGTGTTGGTGAAAATCGCTCGAGAGAGAGTCAACGTTGGGAAATTCAAAACTGAGTTTCGATATTGAGTTGACACTAATTGATCATTATCGATCAATAGGAATCTGGGGCTCAGCTTAGATTTCTTATCTGCATCACCAGAAACTTTCGGAGTTCTCGTGCCATATTACAACTTTATACATCTTCGGTCGCATCATTATTTCGGAATATCCATTACAAACTGAACTCAGGAGCAATGAAAAGGAGCGACAAAAACTTCTTGAATATATTCACATCGAATACAATAACAGATTCAGTTTGCTTTTCGACTCTACAATTAGTCGTACTCCTCACCTGACTTCGTTCCGAGATCAACGACAAGTTACGGACGTGATTTTTGTTCAGGAATGAATGAACGGATTTTTTGATGCTCCAAACCTCAATTGGGAATTTGAAGTTTTGAGTAAGTACATCAACAAATAAACTTCTCAAGGTGATCCACACGAGCGTGGATATCCGTCAGGGGTGAATTCTACTACTAATTTGTGACAAAAAGTACCTCCTAGATTTTTGGTTTATTATTCAATAATAAACCATTGTAATCGCTCTTGAAAAAAAAATGCTAACCCCCCCTGAAAATTTCATGGTTTACGTTTCAAAAGGTGTAGAATCCGAATCTGCAATAAAAAATTTTCCGTCCATCCGCCGTACACGATTTCTCCCAAACGGCTGAAGCAAAAAAGCCGAAATTTTCAGGAAAAATCCTTGTTGGTCCGACGACGCCCAATTCTTGAACCAGCTCTCTCACTTAATTTAAAGTGCCCTTCAAGGGTTGTCAAAGTTTTGTAAAATCCCTGAAAACCTCAAAAAAAGTCGAATCGGCCTAAATTTGTACTATTTTTGAAGAACACTCCACGAGAAATCGGATGAGCCGTTCCCCAGGTCCGTAGGTCAAACCATTCTCGATGGCCCGATTTATGGTGGCAACATTCGCGTTATTTTGGTTTATAATCGTTTTTGTTTTGATCGCAGTAACCTAGTGACGTAGTGATGTAGTGATGAAGTAATGTAGATACTGGAGTGAACTCCTAAAAGGCTTTGTAGCCGATACACGGGTAGAAGCATTCTGACAACCATAAAAAAACGCTGCAAATTCTTCCACTGGGGTTTATTATTCAATTGGCTTGCGTTCATGATTTGAATTTCTACTAAGCTTTGGAGTGTTCGTGTTTCACAGGTGATAGCGCGATTATTGAATTTCAGGAGATATGCATGGAGCACGTAGATCTGTTCTCGACCAAAATACCCATTTGGATTGATCAGTTGATCATATTTGTGTGCCTCCTGAAATTCAATAATCGCCCTATCCTGTGAAACACGCACACTCCAAAGCTTAGTAGAAATTCAAATCATGAACGCAAGCCAATTGAATAATAAACCCCAGTGAAAGAATTTGCAGCGTTTTTCCCCACAATACCCCCCCAAAATAAAAACATCTATAATTTATCAAGTCCTTTAGCACTCGTATAGCGTTAAAACTTCCCCAAATCCAAATTTAAACGATGTAGCCAAAGGTAGACAGATGTAGAGGCGGCACACAAAAATCATCAACTGATCAATCCAAATAGGTATTTTGGTTGAGAACAGATTTACGTGCTCTTTGCATATCTCCTGAAATTCAATAATCGCTCCTTCCTGTGAAACACGCACACTCCGAAAGCTTAGTAGAAATTCAAATCATGAACGCAAGCCAATTGAATAATAAACCCCAATGAAAGAATTGGCAGCGTTTTTTTAGAGGTTTCGTTTCCGAAACATTTCAATTTTAAAATGTTTTTCGTTATTCGACCTTACGTCACGAAAACGGCCATAATTCCCTTATTTTTCAAAGTAATCTCAAATTTGAGGTTACAGTTGAAAAAAAAGTTGTATTTCCTATCATCTTGGTGTAAAAGAAAAAAACGCTGCAAATTCTTTCACTGGGGTTTATTATTCAATCGGCTTGCGTTCATGATTTGAATTTCTACTAAGCTTTGGAGTGTGCGTGTTTCACAGGATAGGGCGATTATTGAATTTCAGGAGGCACACAAATATGATCAACTGACCAAATAGGTATTATGGTCGAGAACAGATTCACGTGCTCCATGTATATCTCCTGAAATTCAATAATCGCCCTATCCTGTCAAACACGCACACTCCAAAGCTTAGTAGAAATTCAAATCATGAACGCAAGCCGATTGAATAATAAACCCCAGTGAAAGAATTTGCAGCGTTTTGCTTCTGCTACCTTATATCATTTAAACTGCGCTCCATATTTGCAGTTCCCTTTATACTACCCAAAGTCTCTCTTGATTTCATATCAGACCTACATCAAATTAAAGGAAATGGGCTCACTCCCATATTCGAGTTGAGGGCGCTTGGAACGGCCAGATGGGAAACTGCCAGTTATCAAGAAGGCGATAACAGAACTCGAAAAACGCAAATCTTGGCCGCATTAATCATGCCATAAATCGGGAATGGTTTGACCTACAGACCTGGGAAGGGGCTCATTCGATTCCTCATGGAAAGTTCTACAAAACAAGTCCACATTTAGGCCGCCTTGATGTTTTTTGAGGTTTTTAGGGATTTTACAAAACTTTGACAACCCTTAAATGGCACTTCAATTTGAGTTAGAAAGCTGGCTAAAGAATTGGGGCGTTGTCGGACCAACATGGATTTTTCCTGAAAATTTCAGATGTTTTGGTCCAGCCGTTTGGGAGAAATCTTGCGTACGGCGTACGGCGGACGGACGGAAAATTTTTTATTGCAGATTTGGATTCCAGACCCTTTGAAACGTAAACCATGAAATTTTCAGGGGGGGTTAGAAATTTTTTTTTCGAGAGCGATTACTATGGTTTATTATTGAATAATAAACCAAAATTATCGATTGAAAACTATCGGAAATTTTTCAATGTTAACTCACCACAATAACATCTTCTGGAAAATGGATGAGCTCTGTAGTAAAAACATCTACATTTCATCAGCTTTTTATAGGTCTATTGAATTTTTTGTTTCAAAGCGATATTGGTTTATTATTCAATAATAAACCATAGTAATCGCTCTCGAAAAAAAAATTTCTAACCCCCCCCTGAAAATTTCATGGTTTACGTTTCAAAGGGTCTGGAATCCAAATCTGCAATAAAAAATTTTCCGTCCGTCCGCCGTACGCCGTACGCCGTAGGCAAGATTTCTCCCAAACGGCTGGACCAAAACATCTGAAATTTTCAGGAAAAATCCATGTTGGTCCGACAACGCCCCAATTCTTTAGCCAGCTTTCTAACTCAAATTGAAGTGCCATTTAAGGGTTGTCAAAGTTTTGTAAAATCCCTAAAAACCTCAAAAAACATCAAGGCGGCCTAAATGTGGACTTGTTTTGTAGAACTTTCCATGAGGAATCGAATGAGCCCCTTCCCAGGTCTGTAGGTCAAACCATTCCCGATTTATGGCATGATTAATGCGGCCAAGATTTGCGTTTTTCGAGTTCTGAAATTCAATAATCGCTCTATCCCCTGTGA
>JAVIWC010000949.1:0-23342 GCA_031894815.1 Creontiades dilutus | reverse complement strand
TAAACTCTCTTTAATCCCTTTCAAACCTACTCTGTAAGGGGTTTTTCGGGGTGCTGAACACGAATCTGAAGTCCGTTTTTCGATAAAACGCTTCCTTCATGGTTATTTTCGCGATTTTCCATCAAAATTGCTCAAAAATAAACTCTGTTTAATCCCTTTCAAACCTACTCTCTAAGGGGTTTTTCGGGGTGCTGAACACGAATCTGAAGTCCGTTTCCCGATAAAACGCTTCCTTCATGGTTATTTTCGCGATTTTCCATCAAAATTGCTCAAAAATAAACTCTCTTTAATCCCTTTCAAACCTACTCTCTAAGGGGTTTTTCGGGGTGCTGAACACGAATCTGAAGTCCGTTTCCCGATAAAACGCTTCCTTCATGGTTATTTTCGCGATTTTTCATCAAAATTGCTCAAAAATAAACTCTGTTTAATCCCTTTCAAACCTACTCTCTAAGGGGTTTTTCGGGGTGCTGAACACGAATCTGAAGTCCGTTTTTCGATAAAACGCTTCCTTCATGGTTATTTTCGCGATTTTTCATCAAAATTGCTCAAAAATAAACTCTGTTTAATCCCTTTCAAACCTACTCTCTAAGGGGTTTTTCGGGGTGCTGAACACGAATCTGAAGTCCGTTTTTCGATAAAACGCTTCCTTCATGGTTATTTTCGCGATTTTTCATCAAAATTGCTCAAAAATAAACTCTGTTTAATCCCTTTCAAACCTACTCTCTAAGGGGTTTTTCGGGGTGCTGAACACGAATCTGAAGTCCGTTTCCCGATAAAACGCTTCCTTCATGGTTATTTTCGCGATTTTTCATCAAAATTGCTCAAAAATAAACTCTGTTTAATCCCTTTCAAACCTACTCTCTAAGGGGTTTTTCGGGGTGCTGAACACGAATCTGAAGTCCGTTTCCCGATAAAACGCTTCCTTCATGGTTATTTTCGCGATTTTTCATCAAAATTGCTCAAAAATAAACTCTGTTTAATCCCTTTCAAACCTACTCTCTAAGGGGTTTTTCGGGGTGCTGAACACGAATCTGAAGTCCGTTTTTCGATAAAACGCTTCCTTCATGGTTATTTTCGCGATTTTTCATCAAAATTGCTCAAAAATAAACTCTCTTTAATCCCTTTCAAACCTACTCGCTAAGGGGTTTTTCGGGGTGCTGAACACGAATCTGAAGTCCGTTTCTCGATAAAACGCTTCCTTCATGGTTATTTTTGCGATTTTCTCAAAAATAAACTCTGTTTAATCCCTTTCAAACCTACTCTCTAAGGGGTTTTTCGGGGTGCTGAACACGAATTCGAAGTCCGTTTTTCGATAAAACGCTTCCTTCATGGTTATTTTCGCGATTTTTCATCAAAATTGCTCAAAAATTATCTCTGTTTAATCCCTTTCAAACCTACTCTCTAAGGGGTTTTTCGGGGTGCTGAACACGAATTCGAAGTCCGTTTTTCGATAAAACGCTTCCTTCATGGTTATTTTCGCGATTTTTCATCAAAATTGCTCAAAAATTAACTCTGTTTAATCCCTTTCAAACCTACTCTCTAAGGGGTTTTTCGGGGTGCTGAACACGAATTCGAAGTCCGTTTTTCGATAAAACGCTTCCTTCATGGTTATTTTCGCGATTTTTCATCAAAATTGCTCAAAAATAAACTCTGTTTAATCCCTTTCAAACCTACTCTCTAAGGGGTTTTTCGGGGTGCTGAACACGAATTCGAAGTCCGTTTTTCGATAAAACGCTTCCTTCATGGTTATTTTCGCGATTTTTCATCAAAATTGCTCAAAAATTAACTCTGTTTAATCCCTTTCAAACCTACTCTCTAAGGGGTTTTTCGGGGTGCTGAACACGAATCTGAAGTCCGTTTTTCGATAAAACGCTTCCTTCATGGTTATTTTCGCGATTTTTCATCAAAATTGCTCAAAAATTAACTCTGTTTAATCCCTTTCAAACCTACTCTCTAAGGGGTTTTTCGGGGTGCTGAACACGAATCTGAAGTCCGTTTTTCGATAAAACGCTTCCTTCATGGTTATTTTCGCGATTTTTCATCAAAATTGCTCAAAAATAAACTCTGTTTAATCCCTTTCAAACCTACTCTCTAAGGGGTTTTTCGGGGTGCTGAACACGAATCTGAAGTCCGTTTTTCGATAAAACGCTTCCTTCATGGTTATTTTCGCGATTTTTCATCAAAATTGCTCAAAAATAAACTCTGTTTAATCCCTTTCAAACCTACTCTCTAAGGGGTTTTTCGGGGTGCTGAACACGAATCTGAAGTCCGTTTTTCGATAAAACGCTTCCTTCATGGTTATTTTCGCGATTTTTCATCAAAATTGCTCAAAAATTATCTCTGTTTAATCCCTTTCAAACCTACTCTCTAAGGGGTTTTTCGGGGTGCTGAACACGAATTCGAAGTCCGTTTTTCGATAAAACGCTTCCTTCATGGTTATTTTCGCGATTTTTCATCAAAATTGCTCAAAAATTAACTCTGTTTAATCCCTTTCAAACCTACTCTCTAAGGGGTTTTTCGGGGTGCTGAACACGAATTCGAAGTCCGTTTTTCGATAAAACGCTTCCTTCATGGTTATTTTCGCGATTTTTCATCAAAATTGCTCAAAAATTAACTCTGTTTAATCCCTTTCAAACCTACTCTCTAAGGGGTTTTTCGGGGTGCTGAACACGAATTCGAAGTCCGTTTTTCGATAAAACGCTTCCTTCATGGTTATTTTCGCGATTTTTCATCAAAATTGCTCAAAAATTAACTCTGTTTAATCCCTTTCAAACCTACTCTCTAAGGGGTTTTCGGGGTGCTGAACACGAATCGAAGTCCGTTTTTCGATAAAACGCTTCCTTCATGGTTATTTTCGCGATTTTTCATCAAAATTGCTCAAAAATTAACTCTGTTTAATCCTTTCAAACCTACTCTCTAAGGGGTTTTTCGGGGTGCTGAACACGAATCTGAAGTCCGTTTTTCGATAAAACGCTTCCTTCATGGTTATTTTCGCGATTTTTCATCAAAATTGCTCAAAAATTATCTCTGTTTAATCCCTTTCAAACCTACTCTCTAAGGGTTTTTCGGGGTGCTGAACACGAATTGAAGTCCGTTTTTCGATAAAACGCTTCCTTCATGGTTATTTTCGCGATTTTTCATCAAAATTGCTCAAAAATTAAACTCTGTTTAATCCCTTTCAAACCTACTCTCTAAGGGGTTTTTCGGGGTGCTGAACACGAATTCGAAGTCCGTTTTTCGATAAAACGCTTCCTTCATGGTTATTTTCGCGATTTTTCATCAAAATTGCTCAAAAATTATCTCTGTTTAATCCCTTTCAAACCTACTCTAAGGGGTTTTTCGGGGTGCTGAACACGAATTCGAAGTCCGTTTTTCGATAAAACGCTTCCTTCATGGTTATTTTCGCGATTTTTCATCAAAATTGCTCAAAAATAAACTCTGTTTAATCCCTTTCAAACCTACTCTCTAAGGGGTTTTTCGGGGTGCTGAACACGAATCTGAAGTCCGTTTTTCGATAAAACGCTTCCTTCATGGTTATTTTCGCGATTTTTCATCAAAATTGCTCAAAAATTAACTCTGTTTAATCCCTTTCAAACCTACTCTCTAAGGGGTTTTTCGGGGTGCTGAACACGAATTGAAGTCCGTTTTTCGATAAAACGCTTCCTTCATGGTTATTTTCGCGATTTTTCATCAAAATTGCTCAAAAATTATCTCTGTTTAATCCCTTTCAAACCTACTCTCTAAGGGGTTTTTCGGGGTGCTGAACACGAATTCGAAGTCCGTTTTTCGATAAAACGCTTCTTCATGGTTATTTTCGCGATTTTTCATCAAAATTGCTCAAAAATTATCTCTGTTTAATCCCTTTCAAACCTACTCTCTAAGGGGTTTTTCGGGGTGCTGAACACGAATTCGAAGTCCGTTTTTCGATAAAACGCTTCCTTCATGGTTATTTTCGCGATTTTTCATCAAAATTGCTCAAAAATTATCTCTGTTTAATCCCTTTCAAACCTACTCTCTAAGGGGTTTTTCGGGGTGCTGAACACGAATCGAAGTCCGTTTTTCGATAAAACGCTTCCTTCATGGTTATTTTCGCGATTTTTCATCAAAATTGCTCAAAAATTATCTCTGTTTAATCCTTTCAAACCTACTCTCTAAGGGGTTTTTCGGGGTGCTGAACACGAATCTGAAGTCCGTTTTTCGATAAAACGCTTCCTTCATGGTTATTTTCGCGATTTTTCATCAAAATTGCTCAAAAATTAACTCTGTTTAATCCCTTTCAAACCTACTCTCTAAGGGGTTTTTCGGGGTGCTGAACACGAATTGAAG
Source organism: Creontiades dilutus (assembly GCA_031894815.1). Taxonomy (NCBI): domain Eukaryota; kingdom Metazoa; phylum Arthropoda; class Insecta; order Hemiptera; family Miridae; genus Creontiades; species Creontiades dilutus. The sequence goes on along the minus strand of JAVIWC010000949.1, from coordinate 19,016 downwards.
TCCGTTTTTCCCGATAAAACGCTTCCTTCATGGTTATTTTCGCGATTTTTCATCAAAATTGCTCAAAAATTAACTCTGTTTAATCCCTTTCAAACCTACTCTCTAAGGGGTTTTTCGGGGTGCTGAACACGAATCTGAAGTCCGTTTTTCGATAAAACGCTTCCTTCATGGTTATTTTCGCGATTTTTCATCAAAATTGCTCAAAAATAAACTCTGTTTAATCCCTTTCAAACCTACTCTCTAAGGGTTTTTCGGGGTGCTGAACACGAATTGAAGTCCGTTTTTCGATAAAACGCTTCCTTCATGGTTATTTTCGCGATTTTTCATCAAAATTGCTCAAAAATAAACTCTGTTTAATCCCTTTCAAACCTACTCTCTAAGGGGTTTTTCGGGGTGCTGAACACGACGAAGTCCGTTTCCCGAAGTCCGTTTTTCGATAAAAATTGCTCAAAAATAAACTCTGTTTAATCCCTTTCAAACCTACTCTCTAAGGGGTTTTTCGGTGTGCTGAACACGCTGAAGTCCGTTTTTCGATAAAACGCTTCATGGTTATTTTCGTGATTTTTCATCAAAATTGCTCAAAAATAAACTCTGTTTAATCGGTTTCAAACCTACTCTCTAAGGGGTTTTTCAGGGTGCTGAACACGAATTTGAAGTCCGTTTCCCGATAAAACGCTTCCTTCATGGTTATTTTCGCGATTTTTCATCAAAATTGCTCAAAATAAACTCTGTTTAATCCCTTCAAACCTACTCTCTAAGGGGTTTTTCGGGGTGCTGAACACGAATTGAAGTCCGTTTTTCGATAAAACGCTTCCTTCATGGTTATTTTCGCGATTTTTCATCAAAATTGCTCAAAAATAAACTCTGTTTAATCCCTTTCAAACCTACTCTCTAAGGGGTTTTTCGGGGTGCTGAACACGAATCTGAAGTCCGTTTTTCGATAAAACGCTTCCTTCATGGTTATTTTCGCGATTTTTCATCAAAATTGCTCAAAAATTAACTCTGTTTAATCCCTTTCAAACCTACTCTCTAAGGGGTTTTTCGGGGTGCTGAACACGAATTGAAGTCCGTTTTTCGATAAAACGCTTCCTTCATGGTTATTTTCGTGATTTTTCATCATCAAAATTGCTCAAAAATTAACTCTGTTTAATCCCTTTCAAACCTACTCTCTAAGGGGTTTTTCGGGGTGCTGAACACGAATCTGAAGTCCGTTTTTCGATAAAACGCTTCCTTCATGGTTATTTTCGCGATTTTTCATCAAAATTGCTCAAAAATTAACTCTGTTTAATCCCTTTCAAACCTACTCTCTAAGGGGTTTTTCGGGGTGCTGAACACGAATCTGAAGTCCGTTTTTCGATAAAACGCTTCCTTCATGGTTATTTTCGCGATTTTTCATCAAAATTGCTCAAAAATTAACTCTGTTTAATCCCTTTCAAACCTACTCTCTAAGGGGTTTTTCGGGGTGCTGAACACGAATCTGAAGTCCGTTTTTCGATAAAACGCTTCCTTCATGGTTATTTTCGCGATTTTTCATCAAAATTGCTCAAAAATTAACTCTGTTTAATCCCTTTCAAACCTACTCTCTAAGGGGTTTTTCGGGGTGCTGAACACGAATCTGAAGTCCGTTTTTCGATAAAACGCTTCCTTCATGGTTATTTTCGCGATTTTTCATCAAAATTGCTCAAAAATTAACTCTGTTTAATCCCTTTCAAACCTACTCTCTAAGGGGTTTTTCGGGGTGCTGAACACGAATCTGAAGTCCGTTTTTCGATAAAACGCTTCCTTCATGGTTATTTTCGCGATTTTTCATCAAAATTGCTCAAAAATTAACTCTGTTTAATCCCTTTCAAACCTACTCTCTAAGGGGTTTTTCGGGGTGCTGAACACGAATCTGAAGTCCGTTTTTCGATAAAACGCTTCCTTCATGGTTATTTTCGCGATTTTTCATCAAAATTGCTCAAAAATTAACTCTGTTTAATCCCTTTCAAACCTACTCTAAGGGGTTTTTCGGGGTGCTGAACACGAATCTGAAGTCCGTTTTTCGATAAAACGCTTCCTTCATGGTTATTTTCGCGATTTTTCATCAAAATTGCTCAAAAATTAAACTCTGTTTAATCCCTTTCAAACCTACTCTCTAAGGGGTTTTTCGGGGTGCTGAACACGAATCTGAAGTCCGTTTTTCGATAAAACGCTTCCTTCATGGTTATTTTCGCGATTTTTCATCAAAATTGCTCAAAAATTAACTCTGTTTAATCCCTTTCAAACCTACTCTCTAAGGGGTTTTTCGGGGTGCTGAACACGAATCTGAAGTCCGTTTTTCGATAAAACGCTTCCTTCATGGTTATTTTCGCGATTTTTCATCAAAATTGCTCAAAAATTAACTCTGTTTAATCCCTTTCAAACCTACTCTAAGGGGTTTTTCGGGGTGCTGAACACGAATCTGAAGTCCGTTTTTCGATAAAACGCTTCCTTCATGGTTATTTTCGCGATTTTTCATCAAAATTGCTCAAAAATTAAACTCTGTTTAATCCCTTTCAAACCTACTCTCTAAGGGGTTTTTCGGGGTGCTGAACACGAATCTGAAGTCCGTTTTTCGATAAAACGCTTCCTTCATGGTTATTTTCGCGATTTTTCATCAAAATTGCTCAAAAATTAACTCTGTTTAATCCCTTTCAAACCTACTCTCTAAGGGGTTTTTCGGGGTGCTGAACACGAATCTGAAGTCCGTTTTTCGATAAAACGCTTCCTTCATGGTTATTTTCGCGATTTTTCATCAAAATTGCTCAAAAATTAACTCTGTTTAATCCCTTTCAAACCTACTCTCTAAGGGGTTTTTCGGGGTGCTGAACACGAATCTGAAGTCCGTTTTTCGATAAAACGCTTCCTTCATGGTTATTTTCGCGATTTTTCATCAAAATTGCTCAAAAATTAACTCTGTTTAATCCCTTTCAAACCTACTCTCTAAGGGGTTTTTCGGGGTGCTGAACACGAATCTGAAGTCCGTTTTTCGATAAAACGCTTCCTTCATGGTTATTTTCGCGATTTTTCATCAAAATTGCTCAAAATAAACTCTGTTTAATCCCTTTCAAACCTACTCTCTAAGGGGTTTTTCGGGGTGCTGAACACGAATCTGAAGTCCGTTTTTCGATAAAACGCTTCCTTCATGGTTATTTTCGCGATTTTTCATCAAAATTGCTCAAAAATTATCTCTGTTTAATCCCTTTCAAACCTACTCTCTAAGGGGTTTTTCGGGGTGCTGAACACGAATCTGAAGTCCGTTTTTCGATAAAACGCTTCCTTCATGGTTATTTTCGCGATTTTTCATCAAAATTGCTCAAAAATAAACTCTGTTTAATCCCTTTCAAACCTACTCTCTAAGGGGTTTTTCGGGGTGCTGAACACGAATCTGAAGTCCGTTTTTCGATAAAACGCTTCCTTCATGGTTATTTTCGCGATTTTTCATCAAAATTGCTCAAAAATTAAACTCTGTTTAATCGCTTTCAAACCTACTCTCTAAGGGGTTTTTCGGGGTGCTGAACACGAATCTGAAGTCCGTTTTTCGATATAAAACGCTTCCTTCATGGTTATTTTCGCGATTTTTCATCAAAATTGCTCAAAAATTATCTCTGTTTAATCCCTTTCAAACCTACTCTCTAAGGGGTTTTTCGGGGTGCTGAACACGAATCTGAAGTCCGTTTTTCGATAAAACGCTTCCTTCATGGTTATTTTCGCGATTTTTCATCAAAATTGCTCAAAAATTAACTCTGTTTAATCCCTTTCAAACCTACTCTCTAAGGGGTTTTTCGGGGTGCTGAACACGAATCTGAAGTCCGTTTTTCGATAAAACGCTTCCTTCATGGTTATTTTCGCGATTTTTCATCAAAATTGCTCAAAAATAAACTCTGTTTAATCCCTTTCAAACCTACTCTCTAAGGGGTTTTTCGGGGTGCTGAACACGAATCTGAAGTCCGTTTTTCGATAAAACGCTTCCTTCATGGTTATTTTCGCGATTTTTCATCAAAATTGCTCAAAAATTATCTCTGTTTAATCCCTTTCAAACCTACTCTCTAAGGGGTTTTTCGGGGTGCTGAACACGAATCTGAAGTCCGTTTTTCGATAAAACGCTTCCTTCATGGTTATTTTCGCGATTTTTCATCAAAATTGCTCAAAAATTAACTCTGTTTAATCCCTTTCAAACCTACTCTCTAAGGGGTTTTTCGGGGTGCTGAACACGAATCTGAAGTCCGTTTTTCGATAAAACGCTTCCTTCATGGTTATTTTCGCGATTTTTCATCAAAATTGCTCAAAAATTAACTCTGTTTAATCCCTTTCAAACCTACTCTCTAAGGGGTTTTTCGGGGTGCTGAACACGAATCTGAAGTCCGTTTTTCGATAAAACGCTTCCTTCATGGTTATTTTCGCGATTTTTCATCAAAATTGCTCAAAAATTAACTCTGTTTAATCCCTTTCAAACCTACTCTCTAAGGGGTTTTTCGGGGTGCTGAACACGAATCTGAAGTCCGTTTTTCGATAAAACGCTTCCTTCATGGTTATTTTCGCGATTTTTCATCAAAATTGCTCAAAAATTAACTCTGTTTAATCCCTTTCAAACCTACTCTCTAAGGGGTTTTTCGGGGTGCTGAACACGAATCTGAAGTCCGTTTTTCGATAAAACGCTTCCTTCATGGTTATTTTCGCGATTTTTCATCAAAATTGCTCAAAAATTAACTCTGTTTAATCCCTTTCAAACCTACTCTCTAAGGGGTTTTTCGGGGTGCTGAACACGAATCTGAAGTCCGTTTTTCGATAAAACGCTTCCTTCATGGTTATTTTCGCGATTTTTCATCAAAATTGCTCAAAAATTAAACTCTGTTTAATCCCTTTCAAACCTACTCTCTAAGGGGTTTTTCGGGTGCTGAACACGAATCTGAAGTCCGTTTTTCGATAAAACGCTTCCTTCATGGTTATTTTCGCGATTTTTCATCAAAATTGCTCAAAAATAAACTCTGTTTAATCCCTTTCAAACCTACTCTCTAAGGGGTTTTTCGGGGTGCTGAACACGAATCTGAAGTCCGTTTTTCGATAAAACGCTTCCTTCATGGTTATTTTCGCGATTTTTCATCAAAATTGCTCAAAAATAAACTCTGTTTAATCCCTTTCAAACCTACTCTCTAAGGGGTTTTTCGGGGTGCTGAACACGAATCTGAAGTCCGTTTTTCGATAAAACGCTTCCTTCATGGTTATTTTCGCGATTTTTCATCAAAATTGCTCAAAAATTAACTCTGTTTAATCCCTTTCAAACCTACTCTCTAAGGGGTTTTTCGGGGTGCTGAACACGAATCTGAAGTCCGTTTTTCGATAAAACGCTTCCTTCATGGTTATTTTCGCGATTTTTCATCAAAATTGCTCAAAAATTATCTCTGTTTAATCCCTTTCAAACCTACTCTCTAAGGGGTTTTTCGGGGTGCTGAACACGAATCTGAAGTCCGTTTTTCGATAAAACGCTTCCTTCATGGTTATTTTCGCGATTTTTCATCAAAATTGCTCAAAAATTAACTCTGTTTAATCCCTTTCAAACCTACTCTCTAAGGGGTTTTTCGGGGTGCTGAACACGAATCTGAAGTCCGTTTTTCGATAAAACGCTTCCTTCATGGTTATTTTCGCGATTTTTCATCAAAATTGCTCAAAAATTAACTCTGTTTAATCCCTTTCAAACCTACTCTCTAAGGGGTTTTTCGGGGTGCTGAACACGAATCTGAAGTCCGTTTTTCGATAAAACGCTTCCTTCATGGTTATTTTCGCGATTTTTCATCAAAATTGCTCAAAAATAAACTCTGTTTAATCCCTTTCAAACCTACTCTCTAAGGGGTTTTTCGGGGTGCTGAACACGAATCTGAAGTCCGTTTTTCGATAAAACGCTTCCTTCATGGTTATTTTCGCGATTTTTCATCAAAATTGCTCAAAAATTAACTCTGTTTAATCCCTTTCAAACCTACTCTCTAAGGGGTTTTTCGGGGTGCTGAACACGAATCTGAAGTCCGTTTTTCGATAAAACGCTTCCTTCATGGTTATTTTCGCGATTTTTCATCAAAATTGCTCAAAAATACTCTGTTTAATCCCTTTCAAACCTACTCTCTAAGGGGTTTTTCGGGGTGCTGAACACGAATCTGAAGTCCGTTTTTCGATAAAACGCTTCCTTCATGGTTATTTTCGCGATTTTTCATCAAAATTGCTCAAAAATTAACTCTGTTTAATCCCTTTCAAACCTACTCTCTAAGGGGTTTTTCGGGGTGCTGAACACGAATCTGAAGTCCGTTTTTCGATAAAACGCTTCCTTCATGGTTATTTTCGCGATTTTTCATCAAAATTGCTCAAAAATTAACTCTGTTTAATCCCTTTCAAACCTACTCTCTAAGGGGTTTTTCGGGGTGCTGAACACGAATCTGAAGTCCGTTTTTCGATAAAACGCTTCCTTCATGGTTATTTTCGCGATTTTTCATCAAAATTGCTCAAAAATAAACTCTGTTTAATCCCTTTCAAACCTACTCTCTAAGGGGTTTTTCGGGGTGCTGAACACGAATCTGAAGTCCGTTTTTCGATAAAACGCTTCCTTCATGGTTATTTTCGCGATTTTTCATCAAAATTGCTCAAAAATAAACTCTGTTTAATCCCTTTCAAACCTACTCTCTAAGGGGTTTTTCGGGGTGCTGAACACGAATCTGAAGTCCGTTTTTCGATAAAACGCTTCCTTCATGGTTATTTTCGCGATTTTTCATCAAAATTGCTCAAAAATTAAACTCTGTTTAATCCCTTTCAAACCTACTCTCTAAGGGGTTTTTCGGGGTGCTGAACACGAATCTGAAGTCCGTTTTTCGATAAAACGCTTCCTTCATGGTTATTTTCGCGATTTTTCATCAAAATTGCTCAAAAATAAACTCTGTTTAATCCCTTTCAAACCTACTCTCTAAGGGGTTTTTCGGGGTGCTGAACACGAATCTGAAGTCCGTTTTTCGATAAAACGCTTCCTTCATGGTTATTTTCGCGATTTTTCATCAAAATTGCTCAAAAATAAACTCTGTTTAATCCTTTCAAACCTACTCTCTAAGGGGTTTTTCGGGGTGCTGAACACGAATCTGAAGTCCGTTTTTCGATAAAACGCTTCCTTCATGGTTATTTTCGCGATTTTTCATCAAAATTGCTCAAAAATAAACTCTGTTTAATCCCTTTCAAACCTACTCTCTAAGGGGTTTTTCGGGGTGCTGAACACGAATCTGAAGTCCGTTTTTCGATAAAACGCTTCCTTCATGGTTATTTTCGCGATTTTTCATCAAAATTGCTCAAAAATTAACTCTGTTTAATCCCTTTCAAACCTACTCTCTAAGGGGTTTTTCGGGGTGCTGAACACGAATCTGAAGTCCGTTTTTCGATAAAACGCTTCCTTCATGGTTATTTTCGCGATTTTTCATCAAAATTGCTCAAAAATTAAACTCTGTTTAATCCCTTTCAAACCTACTCTCTAAGGGGTTTTTCGGGGTGCTGAACACGAATCTGAAGTCCGTTTTTCGATAAAACGCTTCCTTCATGGTTATTTTCGCGATTTTTCATCAAAATTGCTCAAAAATTAAACTCTGTTTAATCCCTTTCAAACCTACTCTCTAAGGGGTTTTTCGGGGTGCTGAACACGAATCTGAAGTCCGTTTTTCGATAAAACGCTTCCTTCATGGTTATTTTCGCGATTTTTCATCAAAATTGCTCAAAAATTAACTCTGTTTAATCCCTTTCAAACCTACTCTCTAAGGGGTTTTTCGGGGTGCTGAACACGAATCTGAAGTCCGTTTTTCGATAAAACGCTTCCTTCATGGTTATTTTCGCGATTTTTCATCAAAATTGCTCAAAAATTAACTCTGTTTAATCCCTTTCAAACCTACTCTCTAAGGGGTTTTTCGGGGTGCTGAACACGAATCTGAAGTCCGTTTTTCGATAAAACGCTTCCTTCATGGTTATTTTCGCGATTTTTCATCAAAATTGCTCAAAAATTAACTCTGTTTAATCCCTTTCAAACCTACTCTCTAAGGGGTTTTTCGGGGTGCTGAACACGAATCTGAAGTCCGTTTTTCGATAAAACGCTTCCTTCATGGTTATTTTCGCGATTTTTCATCAAAATTGCTCAAAAATTAACTCTGTTTAATCCCTTTCAAACCTACTCTAAGGGGTTTTTCGGGGTGCTGAACACGAATCTGAAGTCCGTTTTTCGATAAAACGCTTCCTTCATGGTTATTTTCGCGATTTTTCATCAAAATTGCTCAAAAATTAACTCTGTTTAATCCCTTTCAAACCTACTCTCTAAGGGGTTTTTCGGGGTGCTGAACACGAATCTGAAGTCCGTTTTTCGATAAAACGCTTCCTTCATGGTTATTTTCGCGATTTTTCATCAAAATTGCTCAAAAATTAACTCTGTTTAATCCCTTTCAAACCTACTCTCTAAGGGGTTTTTCGGGGTGCTGAACACGAATCTGAAGTCCGTTTTTCGATAAAACGCTTCCTTCATGGTTATTTTCGCGATTTTTCATCAAAATTGCTCAAAAATTAACTCTGTTTAATCCCTTTCAAACCTACTCTCTAAGGGGTTTTTCGGGGTGCTGAACACGAATCTGAAGTCCGTTTTTCGATAAAACGCTTCCTTCATGGTTATTTTCGCGATTTTTCATCAAAATTGCTCAAAAATTAACTCTGTTTAATCCCTTTCAAACCTACTCTCTAAGGGGTTTTTCGGGGTGCTGAACACGAATCTGAAGTCCGTTTTTCGATAAAACGCTTCCTTCATGGTTATTTTCGCGATTTTTCATCAAAATTGCTCAAAAATTAACTCTGTTTAATCCCTTTCAAACCTACTCTCTAAGGGGTTTTTCGGGGTGCTGAACACGAATCTGAAGTCCGTTTTTCGATAAAACGCTTCCTTCATGGTTATTTTCGCGATTTTTCATCAAAATTGCTCAAAAATTAACTCTGTTTAATCCCTTTCAAACCTACTCTCTAAGGGGTTTTTCGGGGTGCTGAACACGAATCTGAAGTCCGTTTTTCGATAAAACGCTTCCTTCATGGTTATTTTCGCGATTTTTCATCAAAATTGCTCAAAAATAAACTCTGTTTAATCCCTTTCAAACCTACTCTCTAAGGGGTTTTTCGGGGTGCTGAACACGAATCTGAAGTCCGTTTTTCGATAAAACGCTTCCTTCATGGTTATTTTCGCGATTTTTCATCAAAATTGCTCAAAAATAAACTCTGTTTAATCCCTTTCAAACCTACTCTCTAAGGGGTTTTTCGGGGTGCTGAACACGAATCTGAAGTCCGTTTTTCGATAAAACGCTTCCTTCATGGTTATTTTCGCGATTTTTCATCAAAATTGCTCAAAAATAAACTCTCTGTTTAATCCCTTTCAAACCTACTCTCTAAGGGGTTTTTCGGGGTGCTGAACACGAATCTGAAGTCCGTTTTTCGATAAAACGCTTCCTTCATGGTTATTTTCGCGATTTTTCATCAAAATTGCTCAAAAATTAACTCTGTTTAATCCCTTTCAAACCTACTCTCTAAGGGGTTTTTCGGGGTGCTGAACACGAATCTGAAGTCCGTTTTTCGATAAAACGCTTCCTTCATGGTTATTTTCGCGATTTTTCATCAAAATTGCTCAAAATTAAACTCTGTTTAATCCCTTTCAAACCTACTCTCTAAGGGGTTTTTCGGGGTGCTGAACACGAATCTGAAGTCCGTTTTTCGATAAAACGCTTCCTTCATGGTTATTTTCGCGATTTTTCATCAAAATTGCTCAAAAATAAACTCTGTTTAATCCCTTTCAAACCTACTCTCTAAGGGGTTTTTCGGGGTGCTGAACACGAATCTGAAGTCCGTTTTTCGATAAAACGCTTCCTTCATGGTTATTTTCGCGATTTTTCATCAAAATTGCTCAAAAATTAACTCTGTTTAATCCCTTTCAAACCTACTCTCTAAGGGGTTTTTCGGGGTGCTGAACACGAATCTGAAGTCCGTTTTTCGATAAAACGCTTCCTTCATGGTTATTTTCGCGATTTTTCATCAAAATTGCTCAAAAATAAACTCTGTTTAATCCCTTTCAAACCTACTCTCTAAGGGGTTTTTCGGGGTGCTGAACACGAATCTGAAGTCCGTTTTTCGATAAAACGCTTCCTTCATGGTTATTTTCGCGATTTTTCATCAAAATTGCTCAAAAATTAACTCTGTTTAATCCCTTTCAAACCTACTCTCTAAGGGGTTTTTCGGGGTGCTGAACACGAATCTGAAGTCCGTTTTTCGATAAAACGCTTCCTTCATGGTTATTTTCGCGATTTTTCATCAAAATTGCTCAAAAATTAACTCTGTTTAATCCCTTTCAAACCTACTCTCTAAGGGGTTTTTCGGGGTGCTGAACACGAATCTGAAGTCCGTTTTTCGATAAAACGCTTCCTTCATGGTTATTTTCGCGATTTTTCATCAAAATTGCTCAAAAATTAACTCTGTTTAATCCCTTTCAAACCTACTCTCTAAGGGGTTTTTCGGGGTGCTGAACACGAATCTGAAGTCCGTTTTTCGATAAAACGCTTCCTTCATGGTTATTTTCGCGATTTTTCATCAAAATTGCTCAAAAATAAACTCTGTTTAATCCCTTTCAAACCTACTCTCTAAGGGGTTTTTCGGGGTGCTGAACACGAATCTGAAGTCCGTTTTTCGATAAAACGCTTCCTTCATGGTTATTTTCGCGATTTTTCATCAAAATTGCTCAAAAATAAACTCTGTTTAATCCCTTTCAAACCTACTCTCTAAGGGGTTTTTCGGGGTGCTGAACACGAATCTGAAGTCCGTTTTTCGATAAAACGCTTCCTTCATGGTTATTTTCGCGATTTTTCATCAAAATTGCTCAAAAATTAAACTCTGTTTAATCCCTTTCAAACCTACTCTCTAAGGGGTTTTTCGGGGTGCTGAACACGAATCTGAAGTCCGTTTTTCGATAAAACGCTTCCTTCATGGTTATTTTCGCGATTTTTCATCAAAATTGCTCAAAAATAAACTCTGTTTAATCCCTTTCAAACCTACTCTCTAAGGGGTTTTTCGGGGTGCTGAACACGAATCTGAAGTCCGTTTTTCGATAAAACGCTTCCTTCATGGTTATTTTCGCGATTTTTCATCAAAATTGCTCAAAAATAATCTCTGTTTAATCCCTTTCAAACCTACTCTCTAAGGGGTTTTTCGGGGTGCTGAACACGAATCTGAAGTCCGTTTTTCGATAAAACGCTTCCTTCATGGTTATTTTCGCGATTTTTCATCAAAATTGCTCAAAAATAAACTCTGTTTAATCCCTTTCAAACCTACTCTCTAAGGGGTTTTTCGGGGTGCTGAACACGAATCTGAAGTCCGTTTTTCGATAAAACGCTTCCTTCATGGTTATTTTCGCGATTTTTCATCAAAATTGCTCAAAAATTAACTCTGTTTAATCCTTTCAAACCTACTCTCTAAGGGGTTTTTCGGGGTGCTGAACACGAATCTGAAGTCCGTTTTTCGATAAAACGCTTCCTTCATGGTTATTTTCGCGATTTTTCATCAAAATTGCTCAAAAATAAACTCTGTTTAATCCCTTTCAAACCTACTCTCTAAGGGGTTTTTCGGGGTGCTGAACACGAATCTGAAGTCCGTTTTTCGATAAAACGCTTCCTTCATGGTTATTTTCGCGATTTTTCATCAAAATTGCTCAAAAATAAACTCTGTTTAATCCCTTTCAAACCTACTCTCTAAGGGGTTTTTCGGGGTGCTGAACACGAATCTGAAGTCCGTTTTTCGATAAAACGCTTCCTTCATGGTTATTTTCGCGATTTTTCATCAAAATTGCTCAAAAATAAACTCTGTTTAATCCCTTTCAAACCTACTCTCTAAGGGGTTTTTCGGGGTGCTGAACACGAATCTGAAGTCCGTTTTTCGATAAAACGCTTCCTTCATGGTTATTTTCGCGATTTTTCATCAAAATTGCTCAAAAATTAACTCTGTTTAATCCCTTTCAAACCTACTCTCTAAGGGGTTTTTCGGGGTGCTGAACACGAATCTGAAGTCCGTTTTTCGATAAAACGCTTCCTTCATGGTTATTTTCGCGATTTTTCATCAAAATTGCTCAAAAATTATCTCTGTTTAATCCCTTTCAAACCTACTCTCTAAGGGGTTTTTCGGGGTGCTGAACACGAATCTGAAGTCCGTTTTTCGATAAAACGCTTCCTTCATGGTTATTTTCGCGATTTTTCATCAAAATTGCTCAAAAATTAACTCTGTTTAATCCCTTTCAAACCTACTCTCTAAGGGGTTTTTCGGGGTGCTGAACACGAATCTGAAGTCCGTTTTTCGATAAAACGCTTCCTTCATGGTTATTTTCGCGATTTTTCATCAAAATTGCTCAAAAATTAACTCTGTTTAATCCCTTTCAAACCTACTCTCTAAGGGGTTTTTCGGGGTGCTGAACACGAATCTGAAGTCCGTTTTTCGATAAAACGCTTCCTTCATGGTTATTTTCGCGATTTTTCATCAAAATTGCTCAAAAATTATCTCTGTTTAATCCCTTTCAAACCTACTCTCTAAGGGGTTTTTCGGGGTGCTGAACACGAATCTGAAGTCCGTTTTTCGATAAAACGCTTCCTTCATGGTTATTTTCGCGATTTTTCATCAAAATTGCTCAAAAATTAACTCTGTTTAATCCCTTTCAAACCTACTCTCTAAGGGGTTTTTCGGGGTGCTGAACACGAATCTGAAGTCCGTTTTTCGATAAAACGCTTCCTTCATGGTTATTTTCGCGATTTTTCATCAAAATTGCTCAAAAATTAACTCTGTTTAATCCCTTTCAAACCTACTCTCTAAGGGGTTTTTCGGGGTGCTGAACACGAATCTGAAGTCCGTTTTTCGATAAAACGCTTCCTTCATGGTTATTTTCGCGATTTTTCATCAAAATTGCTCAAAAATTAACTCTGTTTAATCCCTTTCAAACCTACTCTCTAAGGGTTTTTCGGGGTGCTGAACACGAATCTGAAGTCCGTTTTTCGATAAAACGCTTCCTTCATGGTTATTTTCGCGATTTTTCATCAAAATTGCTCAAAAATTAACTCTGTTTAATCCCTTTCAAACCTACTCTCTAAGGGGTTTTTCGGGGTGCTGAACACGAATCTGAAGTCCGTTTTTCGATAAAACGCTTCCTTCATGGTTATTTTCGCGATTTTTCATCAAAATTGCTCAAAAATTAACTCTGTTTAATCCCTTTCAAACCTACTCTCTAAGGGGTTTTTCGGGGTGCTGAACACGAATCTGAAGTCCGTTTTTCGATAAAACGCTTCCTTCATGGTTATTTTCGCGATTTTTCATCAAAATTGCTCAAAAATTAACTCTGTTTAATCCCTTTCAAACCTACTCTCTAAGGGGTTTTTCGGGGTGCTGAACACGAATCTGAAGTCCGTTTTTCGATAAAACGCTTCCTTCATGGTTATTTTCGCGATTTTTCATCAAAATTGCTCAAAAATTAACTCTCTGGTAAAATTAAAACTTAAGAACTAAGAATTAGAACTTAAAAATTAAAACTCTGTTTAATCGCTTTCAAACCTACTCTCTAAGGGGTTTTTCGGGGTGCTGAACACGAATCTGAAGTCCGTTTTTCGATAAAACGCTTCCTTCATGGTTATTTTCGCGTTTTCTCATCATAATTGCTCAAAAATTAACTCTGTTTAATCGCTTTCAAACCTACTGTCTAAGGGGTTTTTCGGGGTGCTGAACACGAATCTGAAGTCCTTTTTCGATAAAACGCTTCCTTCATGGTTATTTTCGCGTTTTTTCATCAAAATTGCTCAAAAATTAACTCTGTTTAATCGCTTTCAAACCTACTCTCTAAAGAGGGTTTTCGGGGTGCTGAACACGAATCTGAAGTCCGTTTTTCGATAAAACGCTTCCTTCATGGTTATTTTCGTGTTTTTTCATCAAAATTGCTCAAAAATTAACTCTGTTTAATCGCTTTCAAACCTACTCTCTAAGGGGTTTTTCGGGGTGCTGAACACGAATCTGAAGTCCTTTTTTCGATAAAACGCTTCCTTCATGGTTATTTTCGCGTTTTTTCATCAAAATTGCTCAAAAAATTAACTCTGTTTAATCGCTTTCAAACCTACTCTCTAAGGGGTTTTTCGGGGTGCTGAACACGAATCTGAAGTCCTTTTTTCGATAAAACGCTTCCTTCATGGTTATTTTCGCGTTTTTCATCAAAATTGCTCAAAAATTAACTCTGTTTAATCGCTTTCAAACCTACTCTCTAAGGGGTTTTCGGGGTGAACACGAATCTGAAGTCCGTTTCCCGATAAAACGCTTCCTTCATGGTTATTTTCGTGATTTTTCATCAAAATTGCTCAAAAATTAACTCTGTTTAATCCCTTTCAAACCTACTCTCTAAGGGGTTTTTCGGGGTGCTGAACACGAATCTGAAGTCCGTTTTTCGATAAAACGCTTCCTTCATGGTTATTTTCGCGATTTTTCATCAAAATTGCTCAAAAATTAACTCTGTTTAATCCTTTCAAACCTACTCTCTAAGGGGTTTTTCGGGGTGCTGAACACGAATCTGAAGTCCGTTTTTCGATAAAACGCTTCCTTCATGGTTATTTTCGCGATTTTTCATCAAAATTGCTCAAAAATTAACTCTGTTTAATCCCTTTCAAACCTACTCTCTAAGGGGTTTTCGGGGTGCTGAACACGAATCTGAAGTCCGTTTTTCGATAAAACGCTTCCTTCATGGTTATTTTCGCGATTTTTCATCAAAATTGCTCAAAAATTAACTCTGTTTAATCGCTTTCAAACCTACTCTCTAAGGGGTTTTTCGGGGTGCTGAACACGAATCTGAAGTCCGTTTTTCGATAAAACGCTTCCTTCATGGTTATTTTCGCGATTTTTCATCAAAATTGCTCAAAAATTAACTCTGTTTAATCGCTTTCAAACCTACTCTCTAAGGGGTTTTTCGGGGTGCTGAACACGAATTGAAGTCCGTTTTTCGATAAAACGCTTCCTTCATGGTTATTTTCGCGATTTTTCATCAAAATTGCTCAAAAATTAACTCTGTTTAATCGCTTTCAAACCTACTCTCTAAGGGGTTTTTCGGGGTGCTGAACACGAATCTGAAGTCCGTTTTTCGATAAAACGCTTCCTTCATGGTTATTTTCGCGTTTTTTCATCAAAATTGCTCAAAAATTAACTCTGTTTAATCGCTTTCAAACCTACTCTCTAAGGGGTTTTTCGGGGTGCTGAACACGAATCTGAAGTCCGTTTTTCGATAAAACGCTTCCTTCATGGTTATTTTCGCGATTTTTCATCAAAATTGCTCAAAAATTATCTCTGTTTAATCGCTTTCAAACCTACTCTCTAAGGGGTTTTTCGGGGTGCTGAACACGAATCTGAAGTCCGTTTTTCGATAAAACGCTTCCTTCATGGTTATTTTCGCGATTTTTCATCAAAATTGCTCAAAAATTAACTCTGTTTAATCGCTTTCAAACCTACTCTCTAAGGGGTTTTTCGGGGTGCTGAACACGAATCTGAAGTCCGTTTTTCGATAAAACGCTTCCTTCATGGTTATTTTCGCGATTTTTCATCAAAATTGCTCAAAAATTAACTCTGTTTAATCGCTTTCAAACCTACTCTCTAAGGGGTTTTTCGGGGTGCTGAACACGAATCTGAAGTCCGTTTTTCGATAAAACGCTTCCTTCATGGTTATTTTCGCGATTTTTCATCAAAATTGCTCAAAAATTAACTCTGTTTAATCGCTTTCAAACCTACTCTCTAAGGGGTTTTTCGGGGTGCTGAACACGAATCTGAAGTCCGTTTTTCGATAAAACGCTTCCTTCATGGTTATTTTCGCGTTTTTTCATCAAAATTGCTCAAAAATTAACTCTGTTTAATCCTTTCAAACCTACTCTCTAAGGGGTTTTTCGGGGTGCTGAACACGAATTCTGAAGTCCGTTTTTCGATAAAACGCTTCCTTCATGGTTATTTTCGCGATTTTTCATCAAAATTGCTCAAAAATTAACTCTGTTTAATCGCTTTCAAACCTACTCTCTAAGGGGTTTTTCGGGGTGCTGAACACGAATCTGAAGTCCGTTTTTCGATAAAACGCTTCCTTCATGGTTATTTTCGCGTTTTCATCAAAATTGCTCAAAAATTATCTCTGTTTAATCGCTTTCAAACCTACTCTCTAAGGGGTTTTTCGGGGTGTTGAACACGAATCTGAAGTCCGTTTTTCGATAAAACGCTTCCTTCATGGTTATTTTCGCGATTTTTCATCAAAATTGCTCAAAAATTAACTCTGTTTAATCGCTTTCAAACCTACTCTCTAAGGGGTTTTTCGGGGTGCTGAACACGAATCTGAAGTCCGTTTTTCGATAAAACGCTTCCTTCATGGTTATTTTCGCGATTTTTCATCAAAATTGCTCAAAAATTAACTCTGTTTAATCGCTTTCAAACCTACTCTCTAAGGGGTTTTTCGGGGTGCTGAACACGAATTCTGAAGTCCGTTTTTCGATAAAAACGCTTCCTTCATGGTTATTTTCGCGATTTTTCATCAAAATTGCTCAAAAATTAACTCTGTTTAATCCCTTTCAAACCTACTCTCTAAGGGGTTTTTCGGGGTGCTGAACACGAATTGAAGTCCGTTTTTCGATAAAACGCTTCCTTCATGGTTATTTTCGCGTTTTTTCATCAAAATTGCTCAAAAATTAACTCTGTTTAATCGCTTTCAAACCTACTCTCTAAGGGGTTTTTCGGGGTGCTGAACACGAATTGAAGTCCGTTTTTCGATAAAACGCTTCCTTCATGGTTATTTTCGCGTTTTTTCATCAAAATTGCTCAAAAATTAACTCTGTTTAATCGCTTTCAAACCTACTCTCTAAGGGGTTTTTCGGGGTGCTGAACACGAATCTGAAGTCCGTTTTTCGATAAAACGCTTCCTTCATGGTTATTTTCGCGATTTTTCATCAAAATTGCTCAAAAATTATCTCTGTTTAATCGCTTTCAAACCTACTCTCTAAGGGGTTTTTCGGGGTGCTGAACACGAATCTGAAGTCCGTTTTTCGATAAAACGCTTCCTTCATGGTTATTTTCGCGTTTTTTCATCAAAATTGCTCAAAAATTATCTCTGTTTAATCGCTTTCAAACCTACTCTCTAAGGGGTTTTTCGGGGTGCTGAACACGAATCTGAAGTCCGTTTTTCGATAAAACGCTTCCTTCATGGTTATTTTCGCGTTTTTCATCAAAATTGCTCAAAAATTAACTCTGTTTAATCGCTTTCAAACCTACTCTCTAAGGGGTTTTTCGGGGTGCTGAACACGAATTCGAAGTCCGTTTTTCGATAAAACGCTTCCTTCATGGTTATTTTCGCGATTTTTCATCAAAATTGCTCAAAAATTAACTCTGTTTAATCCCTTTCAAACCTACTCTCTAAGGGGTTTTTCGGGGTGCTGAACACGAATTCGAAGTCCGTTTTTCGATAAAACGCTTCCTTCATGGTTATTTTCGCGATTTTTCATCAAAATTGCTCAAAAATTAACTCTGTTTAATCGCTTTCAAACCTACTCTCTAAGGGGTTTTTCGGGGTGCTGAACACGAATCTGAAGTCCGTTTTTCGATAAAACGCTTCCTTCATGGTTATTTTCGCGATTTTTCATCAAAATTGCTCAAAAATTAACTCTGTTTAATCGCTTTCAAACCTACTCTCTAAGGGGTTTTTCGGGGTGCTGAACACGAATCTGAAGTCCGTTTTTCGATAAAACGCTTCCTTCATGGTTATTTTCGCGATTTTTCATCAAAATTGCTCAAAAATTATCTCTGTTTAATCCCTTTCAAACCTACTCTCTAAGGGGTTTTTCGGGGTGCTGAACACGAATCTGAAGTCCGTTTTTCGATAAAACGCTTCCTTCATGGTTATTTTCGCGATTTTTTCATCAAAATTGCTCAAAAATTATCTCTGTTTAATCCCTTTCAAACCTACTCTCTAAGGGGTTTTTCGGGGTGCTGAACACGAATTGAAGTCCGTTTTTCGATAAAACGCTTCCTTCATGGTTATTTTCGCGTTTTTTCATCAAAATTGCTCAAAAATTAACTCTGTTTAATCGCTTTCAAACCTACTCTAAGGGGTTTTTCGGGGTGTTGAACACGAATCTGAAGTCCTTTTTTCGATAAAACGCTTCCTTCATGGTTATTTTCGCGTTTGTTCATCAAAATTGCTCAAAAATTATCTCTGTTTAATCGCTTTCAAACCTACTCTCTAAGGGGTTTTTCGGGGTGCTGAACACGAATCTGAAGTCCTTTTTTCGATAATACGCATCCTTCAAGCTTATTTTCGCGTTTTTTCATCAAATTTGCTCAAAAATTAACTCTGTTTAATCGCTTTCAAACCTACTCTCTAAGGGGTTTTTCGGGGTGCTGAACACGGATCTGAAGTCCTTTTTTCGATAAAATGCTTCCTTCATGGTTATTTTCGCGTTTTTTCATCAAAATTGCTCAAAAATTAACTCTGTTTAATCGCTTTCAAACCTACTCATTAAGGGGTTTTTCGGGGTGCTGAACACGAATCTGAAGTCCGTTTTTCGATAAAACGCTGGTTATTTTCATGCAAAATTGCTCAAAAATTAACTCTGTTTAATCGCTTTCAAACCTACTCTCTAAGGGGTTTTTCGGGATGCTGAAGTCCCGTTTTTCGATAAAACGCTTCCTTCATGGTTATTTTCGCGTTTTTTCATCAAAATTGCTCAAAAATTAACTCTGTTTAATCGCTTTCAAACCTACTCTCCAAGGGGTTTTTCGGGGTGCTGAACACGAATCTGAAGTCCGTTTTTCGATAAAACGTTTCCTTCATGGTTATTTTCGCGTTTTTTCATCAAAATTGCTCAAAAATAAACTCTGTTTAATCGCTTTCAAACCTACTTAAGGGGTTTTTCGGGGTGCTGAACACGAATCTA
>JAVIWC010000947.1:0-22320 GCA_031894815.1 Creontiades dilutus | reverse complement strand
AAACCTACTCTCTAAGGGGTTTTTCGGGGTGCTGAACACGAATCTGAAGTCCGTTTTTCGATAAAACGCTTCCTTCATGGTTATTTTCGCGTTTTTTCATCAAAATTGCTCAAAAATTAACTCTGTTTAATCGCTTTCAAACCTACTCTCTAAGGGGTTTTTCGGGGTGCTGAACACGAATCTGAAGTCCGTTTTTCGATAAAACGCTTCCTTCATGGTTATTTTCGCGTTTTTTCATCAAAATTGCTCAAAAATTAACTCTGTTTAATCGCTTTCAAACCTACTCTCTAAGGGGTTTTCGGGGTGCTGAACACGAATCTGAAGTCCGTTTTTCGATAAAACGCTTCCTTCATGGTTATTTTCGCGTTTTTTCATCAAAATTGCTCAAAAATTAACTCTGTTTAATCGCTTTCAAACCTACTCTCTAAGGGGTTTTTCGGGGTGCTGAACACGAATCTGAAGTCCGTTTTTCGATAAAACGCTTCCTTCATGGTTATTTTCGCGTTTTTTCATCAAAATTGCTCAAAAATAACTCTGTTTAATCGCTTTCAAACCTACTCTCTAAGGGGTTTTTCGGGGTGCTGAACACGAATCTGAAGTCCGTTTTTCGATAAAACGCTTCCTTCATGGTTATTTTCGCGTTTTTTCATCAAAATTGCTCAAAAATTAACTCTGTTTAATCGCTTTCAAACCTACTCTCTAAGGGGTTTTTCGGGGTGCTGAACACGAATCTGAAGTCCGTTTTTCGATAAAACGCTTCCTTCATGGTTATTTTCGCGTTTTTTCATCAAAATTGCTCAAAAATTAACTCTGTTTAATCGCTTTCAAACCTACTCTCTAAGGGGTTTTTCGGGGTGCTGAACACGAATCTGAAGTCCGTTTTTCGATAAAACGCTTCCTTCATGGTTATTTTCGCGTTTTTTCATCAAAATTGCTCAAAAATATAAAACGCTTCCTTCATGGTTATTTTCGCGTTTTTTCATCAAAATTGCTCAAAAATTAACTCTGTTTAATCGCTTTCAAACCTACTCTCTAAGGGGTTTTTCGGGGTGCTGAACACGAATCTGAAGTCCTTTTTTCGATAAAACGCTTCCTTCATGGTTATTTTCGCGTTTTTTCATCAAAATTGCTCAAAAATTAACTCTGTTTAATCGCTTTCAAACCTACTCTAAGGGGTTTTTCGGGGTGCTGAACACGAATCTGAAGTCCGTTTTTCGATAAAACGCTTCCTTCATGGTTATTTTCGCGTTTTTTCATCAAAATTGCTCAAAAATTAACTCTGTTTAATCGCTTTCAAACCTACTCTCTAAGGGGTTTTTCGGGGTGCTGAACACGAATCTGAAGTCCTTTTTCGATAAAACGCTTCCTTCATGGTTATTTTCGCGTTTTTTCATCAAAATTGCTCAAAAATTAACTCTGTTTAATCGCTTTCAAACCTACTCTCTAAGGGGTTTTTCGGGGTGCTGAACACGAATCTGAAGTCCTTTTTTCGATAAAACGCTTCCTTCATGGTTATTTTCGCGTTTTTTCATCAAAATTGCTCAAAAATTAACTCTGTTTAATCGCTTTCAAACCTACTCTCTAAGGGGTTTTTCGGGGTGCTGAACACGAATCTGAAGTCCGTTTTTCGATAAAACGCTTCCTTCATGGTTATTTTCGCGTTTTTTCATCAAAATTGCTCAAAAATTAACTCTGTTTAATCGCTTTCAAACCTACTCTCTAAGGGGTTTTTCGGGGTGCTGAACACGAATCTGAAGTCCGTTTTTCGATAAAACGCTTCCTTCATGGTTATTTTCGCGTTTTTTCATCAAAATTGCTCAAAAATTAACTCTGTTTAATCGCTTTCAAACCTACTCTCTAAGGGGTTTTTCGGGGTGCTGAACACGAATCTGAAGTCCTTTTTCGATAAAACGCTTCCTTCATGGTTATTTTCGCGTTTTTTCATCAAAATTGCTCAAAAATTAACTCTGTTTAATCGCTTTCAAACCTACTCTCTAAGGGGTTTTTCGGGGTGCTGAACACGAATCTGAAGTCCGTTTTTCGATAAAACGCTTCCTTCATGGTTATTTTCGCGTTTTTTCATCAAAATTGCTCAAAAATTAACTCTGTTTAATCGCTTTCAAACCTACTCTCTAAGGGGTTTTTCGGGGTGCTGAACACGAATCTGAAGTCCGTTTTTCGATAAAACGCTTCCTTCATGGTTATTTTCGCGTTTTTTCATCAAAATTGCTCAAAAATTAACTCTGTTTAATCGCTTTCAAACCTACTCTCTAAGGGGTTTTTCGGGGTGCTGAACACGAATCTGAAGTCCTTTTTCGATAAAACGCTTCCTTCATGGTTATTTTCGCGTTTTTTCATCAAAATTGCTCAAAAATTAACTCTGTTTAATCGCTTTCAAACCTACTCTCTAAGGGGTTTTTCGGGGTGCTGAACACGAATCTGAAGTCCGTTTTTCGATAAAACGCTTCCTTCATGGTTATTTTCGCGTTTTTTCATCAAAATTGCTCAAAAATTAACTCTGTTTAATCGCTTTCAAACCTACTCTCTAAGGGGTTTTTCGGGGTGCTGAACACGAATCTGAAGTCCGTTTTTCGATAAAACGCTTCCTTCATGGTTATTTTCGCGTTTTTTCATCAAAATTGCTCAAAAATTAACTCTGTTTAATCGCTTTCAAACCTACTCTCTAAGGGGTTTTTCGGGGTGCTGAACACGAATCTGAAGTCCGTTTTTCGATAAAACGCTTCCTTCATGGTTATTTTCGCGTTTTTTCATCAAAATTGCTCAAAAATTAACTCTGTTTAATCGCTTTCAAACCTACTCTCTAAGGGGTTTTTCGGGGTGCTGAACACGAATCTGAAGTCCGTTTTTCGATAAAACGCTTCCTTCATGGTTATTTTCGCGTTTTTTCATCAAAATTGCTCAAAAATTAACTCTGTTTAATCGCTTTCAAACCTACTCTCTAAGGGGTTTTTCGGGGTGCTGAACACGAATCTGAAGTCCTTTTTCGATAAAACGCTTCCTTCATGGTTATTTTCGCGTTTTTTCATCAAAATTGCTCAAAAATTAACTCTGTTTAATCGCTTTCAAACCTACTCTCTAAGGGGTTTTTCGGGGTGCTGAACACGAATCTGAAGTCCTTTTTCGATAAAACGCTTCCTTCATGGTTATTTTCGCGTTTTTTCATCAAAATTGCTCAAAAATTAACTCTGTTTAATCGCTTTCAAACCTACTCTCTAAGGGGTTTTTCGGGGTGCTGAACACGAATCTGAAGTCCTTTTTCGATAAAACGCTTCCTTCATGGTTATTTTCGCGTTTTTTCATCAAAATTGCTCAAAAATTAACTCTGTTTAATCGCTTTCAAACCTACTCTCTAAGGGGTTTTTCGGGGTGCTGAACACGAATCTGAAGTCCGTTTTTCGATAAAACGCTTCCTTCATGGTTATTTTCGCGTTTTTTCATCAAAATTGCTCAAAAATTAACTCTGTTTAATCGCTTTCAAACCTACTCTCTAAGGGGTTTTTCGGGGTGCTGAACACGAATCTGAAGTCCGTTTTTCGATAAAACGCTTCCTTCATGGTTATTTTCGCGTTTTTTCATCAAAATTGCTCAAAAATTAACTCTGTTTAATCGCTTTCAAACCTACTCTCTAAGGGGTTTTTCGGGGTGCTGAACACGAATCTGAAGTCCTTTTTTCGATAAAACGCTTCCTTCATGGTTATTTTCGCGTTTTTTCATCAAAATTGCTCAAAAATTAACTCTGTTTAATCGCTTTCAAACCTACTCTCTAAGGGGTTTTTCGGGGTGCTGAACACGAATCTGAAGTCCGTTTTTCGATAAAACGCTTCCTTCATGGTTATTTTCGCGTTTTTTCATCAAAATTGCTCAAAAATTAACTCTGTTTAATCGCTTTCAAACCTACTCTCTAAGGGGTTTTTCGGGGTGCTGAACACGAATCTGAAGTCCTTTTTTCGATAAAACGCTTCCTTCATGGTTATTTTCGCGTTTTTTCATCAAAATTGCTCAAAAATTAACTCTGTTTAATCGCTTTCAAACCTACTCTCTAAGGGGTTTTTCGGGGTGCTGAACACGAATCTGAAGTCCGTTTTTCGATAAAACGCTTCCTTCATGGTTATTTTCGCGTTTTTTCATCAAAATTGCTCAAAAATTAACTCTGTTTAATCGCTTTCAAACCTACTCTCTAAGGGGTTTTTCGGGGTGCTGAACACGAATCTGAAGTCCGTTTTTCGATAAAACGCTTCCTTCATGGTTATTTTCGCGTTTTTTCATCAAAATTGCTCAAAAATTAACTCTGTTTAATCGCTTTCAAACCTACTCTCTAAGGGGTTTTTCGGGGTGCTGAACACGAATCTGAAGTCCGTTTTTCGATAAAACGCTTCCTTCATGGTTATTTTCGCGTTTTTTCATCAAAATTGCTCAAAAATTAACTCTGTTTAATCGCTTTCAAACCTACTCTCTAAGGGGTTTTTCGGGGTGCTGAACACGAATCTGAAGTCCGTTTTTCGATAAAACGCTTCCTTCATGGTTATTTTCGCGTTTTTTCATCAAAATTGCTCAAAAATTAACTCTGTTTAATCGCTTTCAAACCTACTCTCTAAGGGGTTTTTCGGGGTGCTGAACACGAATCTGAAGTCCGTTTTTCGATAAAACGCTTCCTTCATGGTTATTTTCGCGTTTTTTCATCAAAATTGCTCAAAAATTAACTCTGTTTAATCGCTTTCAAACCTACTCTCTAAGGGGTTTTTCGGGGTGCTGAACACGAATCTGAAGTCCGTTTTTCGATAAAACGCTTCCTTCATGGTTATTTTCGCGTTTTTTCATCAAAATTGCTCAAAAATTAACTCTGTTTAATCGCTTTCAAACCTACTCTCTAAGGGGTTTTTCGGGGTGCTGAACACGAATCTGAAGTCCGTTTTTCGATAAAACGCTTCCTTCATGGTTATTTTCGCGTTTTTTCATCAAAATTGCTCAAAAATTAACTCTGTTTAATCGCTTTCAAACCTACTCTCTAAGGGGTTTTTCGGGGTGCTGAACACGAATCTGAAGTCCGTTTTTCGATAAAACGCTTCCTTCATGGTTATTTTCGCGTTTTTTCATCAAAATTGCTCAAAAATTAACTCTGTTTAATCGCTTTCAAACCTACTCTCTAAGGGGTTTTTCGGGGTGCTGAACACGAATCTGAAGTCCTTTTTCGATAAAACGCTTCCTTCATGGTTATTTTCGCGTTTTTTCATCAAAATTGCTCAAAAATTAACTCTGTTTAATCGCTTTCAAACCTACTCTCTAAGGGGTTTTTCGGGGTGCTGAACACGAATCTGAAGTCCGTTTTTCGATAAAACGCTTCCTTCATGGTTATTTTCGCGTTTTTTCATCAAAATTGCTCAAAAATTAACTCTGTTTAATCGCTTTCAAACCTACTCTCTAAGGGGTTTTTCGGGGTGCTGAACACGAATCTGAAGTCCTTTTTTCGATAAAACGCTTCCTTCATGGTTATTTTCGCGTTTTTTCATCAAAATTGCTCAAAAATTAACTCTGTTTAATCGCTTTCAAACCTACTCTCTAAGGGGTTTTTCGGGGTGCTGAACACGAATCTGAAGTCCTTTTTCGATAAAACGCTTCCTTCATGGTTATTTTCGCGTTTTTTCATCAAAATTGCTCAAAAATTAACTCTGTTTAATCGCTTTCAAACCTACTCTCTAAGGGGTTTTTCGGGGTGCTGAACACGAATCTGAAGTCCTTTTTCGATAAAACGCTTCCTTCATGGTTATTTTCGCGTTTTTTCATCAAAATTGCTCAAAAATTAACTCTGTTTAATCGCTTTCAAACCTACTCTCTAAGGGGTTTTTCGGGGTGCTGAACACGAATCTGAAGTCCTTTTTCGATAAAACGCTTCCTTCATGGTTATTTTCGCGTTTTTTCATCAAAATTGCTCAAAAATTAACTCTGTTTAATCGCTTTCAAACCTACTCTCTAAGGGGTTTTTCGGGGTGCTGAACACGAATCTGAAGTCCTTTTTCGATAAAACGCTTCCTTCATGGTTATTTTCGCGTTTTTTCATCAAAATTGCTCAAAAATTAACTCTGTTTAATCGCTTTCAAACCTACTCTCTAAGGGGTTTTTCGGGGTGCTGAACACGAATCTGAAGTCCTTTTTTCGATAAAACGCTTCCTTCATGGTTATTTTCGCGTTTTTTCATCAAAATTGCTCAAAAATTAACTCTGTTTAATCGCTTTCAAACCTACTCTCTAAGGGGTTTTTCGGGGTGCTGAACACGAATCTGAAGTCCTTTTTTCGATAAAACGCTTCCTTCATGGTTATTTTCGCGTTTTTTCATCAAAATTGCTCAAAAATTAACTCTGTTTAATCGCTTTCAAACCTACTCTCTAAGGGGTTTTTCGGGGTGCTGAACACGAATCTGAAGTCCTTTTTTCGATAAAACGCTTCCTTCATGGTTATTTTCGCGTTTTTTCATCAAAATTGCTCAAAAATTAACTCTGTTTAATCGCTTTCAAACCTACTCTCTAAGGGGTTTTTCGGGGTGCTGAACACGAATCTGAAGTCCTTTTTTCGATAAAACGCTTCCTTCATGGTTATTTTCGCGTTTTTTCATCAAAATTGCTCAAAAATTAACTCTGTTTAATCGCTTTCAAACCTACTCTCTAAGGGGTTTTTCGGGGTGCTGAACACGAATCTGAAGTCCTTTTTCGATAAAACGCTTCCTTCATGGTTATTTTCGCGTTTTTTCATCAAAATTGCTCAAAAATTAACTCTGTTTAATCGCTTTCAAACCTACTCTCTAAGGGGTTTTTCGGGGTGCTGAACACGAATCTGAAGTCCTTTTTTCGATAAAACGCTTCCTTCATGGTTATTTTCGCGTTTTTTCATCAAAATTGCTCAAAAATTAACTCTGTTTAATCGCTTTCAAACCTACTCTCTAAGGGGTTTTTCGGGGTGCTGAACACGAATCTGAAGTCCTTTTTTCGATAAAACGCTTCCTTCATGGTTATTTTCGCGTTTTTTCATCAAAATTGCTCAAAAATTAACTCTGTTTAATCGCTTTCAAACCTACTCTCTAAGGGGTTTTTCGGGGTGCTGAACACGAATCTGAAGTCCTTTTTTCGATAAAACGCTTCCTTCATGGTTATTTTCGCGTTTTTTCATCAAAATTGCTCAAAAATTAACTCTGTTTAATCGCTTTCAAACCTACTCTCTAAGGGGTTTTTCGGGGTGCTGAACACGAATCTGAAGTCCTTTTTTCGATAAAACGCTTCCTTCATGGTTATTTTCGCGTTTTTTCATCAAAATTGCTCAAAAATTAACTCTGTTTAATCGCTTTCAAACCTACTCTCTAAGGGGTTTTTCGGGGTGCTGAACACGAATCTGAAGTCCGTTTTTCGATAAAACGCTTCCTTCATGGTTATTTTCGCGTTTTTCATCAAAATTGCTCAAAAATTAACTCTGTTTAATCGCTTTCAAACCTACTCTCTAAGGGGTTTTTCGGGGTGCTGAACACGAATCTGAAGTCCTTTTTTCGATAAAACGCTTCCTTCATGGTTATTTTCGCGTTTTTTCATCAAAATTGCTCAAAAATTAACTCTGTTTAATCGCTTTCAAACCTACTCTCTAAGGGGTTTTTCGGGGTGCTGAACACGAATCTGAAGTCCTTTTTCGATAAAACGCTTCCTTCATGGTTATTTTCGCGTTTTTTCATCAAAATTGCTCAAAAATTAACTCTGTTTAATCGCTTTCAAACCTACTCTCTAAGGGGTTTTTCGGGGTGCTGAACACGAATCTGAAGTCCTTTTTTCGATAAAACGCTTCCTTCATGGTTATTTTCGCGTTTTTTCATCAAAATTGCTCAAAAATTAACTCTGTTTAATCGCTTTCAAACCTACTCTCTAAGGGGTTTTTCGGGGTGCTGAACACGAATCTGAAGTCCTTTTTTCGATAAAACGCTTCCTTCATGGTTATTTTCGCGTTTTTTCATCAAAATTGCTCAAAAATTAACTCTGTTTAATCGCTTTCAAACCTACTCTCTAAGGGGTTTTTCGGGGTGCTGAACACGAATCTGAAGTCCTTTTTTCGATAAAACGCTTCCTTCATGGTTATTTTCGCGTTTTTTCATCAAAATTGCTCAAAAATTAACTCTGTTTAATCGCTTTCAAACCTACTCTCTAAGGGGTTTTTCGGGGTGCTGAACACGAATCTGAAGTCCTTTTTTCGATAAAACGCTTCCTTCATGGTTATTTTCGCGTTTTTTCATCAAAATTGCTCAAAAATTAACTCTGTTTAATCGCTTTCAAACCTACTCTCTAAGGGGTTTTTCGGGGTGCTGAACACGAATCTGAAGTCCTTTTTCGATAAAACGCTTCCTTCATGGTTATTTTCGCGTTTTTTCATCAAAATTGCTCAAAAATTAACTCTGTTTAATCGCTTTCAAACCTACTCTCTAAGGGGTTTTTCGGGGTGCTGAACACGAATCTGAAGTCCTTTTTCGATAAAACGCTTCCTTCATGGTTATTTTCGCGTTTTTTCATCAAAATTGCTCAAAAATTAACTCTGTTTAATCGCTTTCAAACCTACTCTCTAAGGGGTTTTTCGGGGTGCTGAACACGAATCTGAAGTCCTTTTTCGATAAAACGCTTCCTTCATGGTTATTTTCGCGTTTTTTCATCAAAATTGCTCAAAAATTAACTCTGTTTAATCGCTTTCAAACCTACTCTCTAAGGGGTTTTTCGGGGTGCTGAACACGAATCTGAAGTCCGTTTTTCGATAAAACGCTTCCTTCATGGTTATTTTCGCGTTTTTTCATCAAAATTGCTCAAAAATTAACTCTGTTTAATCGCTTTCAAACCTACTCTCTAAGGGGTTTTTCGGGGTGCTGAACACGAATCTGAAGTCCTTTTTTCGATAAAACGCTTCCTTCATGGTTATTTTCGCGTTTTTTCATCAAAATTGCTCAAAAATTAACTCTGTTTAATCGCTTTCAAACCTACTCTCTAAGGGGTTTTTCGGGGTGCTGAACACGAATCTGAAGTCCTTTTTTCGATAAAACGCTTCCTTCATGGTTATTTTCGCGTTTTTTCATCAAAATTGCTCAAAAATTAACTCTGTTTAATCGCTTTCAAACCTACTCTCTAAGGGGTTTTTCGGGGTGCTGAACACGAATCTGAAGTCCTTTTTCGATAAAACGCTTCCTTCATGGTTATTTTCGCGTTTTTTCATCAAAATTGCTCAAAAATTAACTCTGTTTAATCGCTTTCAAACCTACTCTCTAAGGGGTTTTTCGGGGGGTTTTTCGGGGTGCTGAACACGAATCTGAAGTCCTTTTTTCGATAAAACGCTTCCTTCATGGTTATTTTCGCGTTTTTTCATCAAAATTGCTCAAAAATTAACTCTGTTTAATCGCTTTCAAACCTACTCTCTAAGGGGTTTTTCGGGGTGCTGAACACGAATCTGAAGTCCTTTTTCGATAAAACGCTTCCTTCATGGTTATTTTCGCGTTTTTTCATCAAAATTGCTCAAAAATTAACTCTGTTTAATCGCTTTCAAACCTACTCTCTAAGGGGTTTTTCGGGGTGCTGAACACGAATCTGAAGTCCTTTTTCGATAAAACGCTTCCTTCATGGTTATTTTCGCGTTTTTTCATCAAAATTGCTCAAAAATTAACTCTGTTTAATCGCTTTCAAACCTACTCTAAGGGGTTTTTCGGGGTGCTGAACACGAATCTGAAGTCCTTTTTCGATAAAACGCTTCCTTCATGGTTATTTTCGCGTTTTTTCATCAAAATTGCTCAAAAATTAACTCTGTTTAATCGCTTTCAAACCTACTCTCTAAGGGGTTTTTCGGGGTGCTGAACACGAATCTGAAGTCCTTTTTTCGATAAAACGCTTCCTTCATGGTTATTTTCGCGTTTTTTCATCAAAATTGCTCAAAAATTAACTCTGTTTAATCGCTTTCAAACCTACTCTCTAAGGGGTTTTTCGGGGTGCTGAACACGAATCTGAAGTCCTTTTTTCGATAAAACGCTTCCTTCATGGTTATTTTCGCGTTTTTTCATCAAAATTGCTCAAAAATTAACTCTGTTTAATCGCTTTCAAACCTACTCTCTAAGGGGTTTTTCGGGGTGCTGAACACGAATCTGAAGTCCTTTTTTCGATAAAACGCTTCCTTCATGGTTATTTTCGCGTTTTTTCATCAAAATTGCTCAAAAATTAACTCTGTTTAATCGCTTTCAAACCTACTCTCTAAGGGGTTTTTCGGGGTGCTGAACACGAATCTGAAGTCCTTTTTTCGATAAAACGCTTCCTTCATGGTTATTTTCGCGTTTTTTCATCAAAATTGCTCAAAAATTAACTCTGTTTAATCGCTTTCAAACCTACTCTCTAAGGGGTTTTTCGGGGTGCTGAACACGAATCTGAAGTCCGTTTTTCGATAAAACGCTTCCTTCATGGTTATTTTCGCGTTTTTTCATCAAAATTGCTCAAAAATTAACTCTGTTTAATCGCTTTCAAACCTACTCTCTAAGGGGTTTTTCGGGGTGCTGAACACGAATCTGAAGTCCTTTTTCGATAAAACGCTTCCTTCATGGTTATTTTCGCGTTTTTTCATCAAAATTGCTCAAAAATTAACTCTGTTTAATCGCTTTCAAACCTACTCTCTAAGGGGTTTTTCGGGGTGCTGAACACGAATCTGAAGTCCGTTTTTCGATAAAACGCTTCCTTCATGGTTATTTTCGCGTTTTTTCATCAAAATTGCTCAAAAATTAACTCTGTTTAATCGCTTTCAAACCTACTCTCTAAGGGGTTTTTCGGGGTGCTGAACACGAATCTGAAGTCCTTTTTTCGATAAAACGCTTCCTTCATGGTTATTTTCGCGTTTTTTCATCAAAATTGCTCAAAAATTAACTCTGTTTAATCGCTTTCAAACCT
Source organism: Creontiades dilutus (assembly GCA_031894815.1). Classification (NCBI taxonomy): domain Eukaryota; kingdom Metazoa; phylum Arthropoda; class Insecta; order Hemiptera; family Miridae; genus Creontiades; species Creontiades dilutus. Next base: position 11,371 of record JAVIWC010000947.1, on the reverse strand, counting down.
ACTCTCTAAGGGGTTTTTCGGGGTGCTGAACACGAATCTGAAGTCCTTTTTTCATAAAACGCTTCCTTCATGGTTATTTTCGCGTTTTTTCATCAAAATTGCTCAAAAATTAACTCTGTTTAATCGCTTTCAAACCTACTCTCTAAGGGGTTTTTCGGGGTGCTGAACACGAATCTGAAGTCCTTTTTTCGATAAAACGCTTCCTTCATGGTTATTTTCGCGTTTTTTCATCAAAATTGCTCAAAATAAACTCTGTTTAATCGCTTTCAAACCTACTCTCTAAGGGGTTTTTCCGGGGAGCTGAACACGAATCTGAAGTCCTTTTTTCGATAAAACGCTTCCTTCATGGTTATTTTCGCGTTTTTTCATCAAAATTGCTCAAAAATCAGCTCTGTTTAATCGCTTTCAAACCTACTCTCTAAGGGGTTTTTCGGGGTGCTGAACACGAATCTGAAGTCCTTTTTTCGATAAAACGCTTCCTTCATGGTTATTTTCGCTTTTCATCAAAATTTCTCAAAAATTAACTCTGTTTAATCGCTTTCAAACCTACTCTCTAAGGGGTTTTTCGGGGTGCTGAACACGGATAAAAACGCTTCCTTCATGGTTATTTTCGCGTTTTTTCATCAAAATTGCTCAAAAATTAACTCTGTTTAATCGCTTTCAAACCTACTCTCTAAGGGGTTTTCGGGGTGCTGAACACGAATCTGAAGTCCGTTTTTCGATAAAACGCTTCCTTCATGGTTATTTTCGCGTTTTTTCATCAAAATTGCTCAAAAATTAACTCTGTTTAATCGCTTTCAAACCTACTCTCTAAGGGGTTTTCGGGGGTGCTAATCGCTTTCAAACCTACTCTCTAAGGGGTTTTTCGGGGTGCTGAACACGAATCTGAAGTCCGTTTTTCGATAAAACGCTTCCTTCATGGTTATTTTCGCGTTTTTTCATCAAAATTGCTCAAAAATTAACTCTGTTTAATCGCTTTCAAACCTACTCTCTAAGGGGTTTTCGGGGTGCTGAACACGAATCTGAAGTCCGTTTTTCGATAAAACGCTTCCTTCATGGTTATTTTCGCGTTTTTTCATCAAAATTGCTCAAAAATTAACTCTGTTTAATCGCTTTCAAACCTACTCTCTAAGGGGTTTTTCGGGGTGCTGAACACGAATCTGAAGTCCTTTTTCGATAAAACGCTTCCTTCATGGTTATTTTCGCGTTTTTTCATCAAAATTGCTCAAAAATTAACTCTGTTTAATCGCTTTCAAACCTACTCTCTAAGGGGTTTTTCGGGGTGCTGAACACGAATCTGAAGTCCGTTTTTCGATAAAACGCTTCCTTCATGGTTATTTTCGCGTTTTTTCATCAAAATTGCTCAAAAATTAACTCTGTTTAATCGCTTTCAAACCTAGTCTCTAAGGGGTTTTTCGAGGTGCTGAACACGAATCTGAAGTCCGTTTTTCGATAAAACGCTTCCTTCATGGTTATTTTCGCGTTTTTTCATCAAAATTGCTCAAAAATTAACTCTGTTTAATCGCTTTCAAACCTACTCTCTAAGGGGTTTTTCGGGGTGCTGAACACGAATCTGAAGTCCGTTTTTCGATAAAACGCTTCCTTCATGGTTATTTTCGCGTTTTTTCATCAAAATTGCTCAAAAATTAACTCTGTTTAATCGCTTTCAAACCTACTCTCTAAGGGGTTTTTCGGGGTGCTGAACACGAATCTGAAGTCCGTTTTTCGATAAAACGCTTCCTTCATGGTTATTTTCGCGTTTTTTAATCAAAATTGCTCAAAAATTAACTCTGTTTAATCGCTTTCAAACCTACTCTCTAAGGGGTTTTTCGGGGTGCTGAACACGAATCTGAAGTCCTTTTATCGATAAAACGTTTTTCGGGGTGCTGAACACGAATCTGAAGTCCTTTTTCGATAAAACGCTTCCTTCATGGTTATTTTCGCGTTTTTTCATCAAAATTGCTCAAAAATTAACTCTGTTTAATCGCTTTCAAACCTACTCTCTAAGGGGTTTTTCGGGGTGCTGAACACGAATCTGAAGTCCGTTTTTCGATAAAACGCTTCCTTCATGGTTATTTTCGCGTTTTTTCATCAAAATTGCTCAAAAATTAACTCTGTTTAATCGCTTTCAAACCTACTCTCTAAGGGGTTTTTCGGGGTGCTGAACACGAATCTGAAGTCCTTTTTTCGATAAAACGCTTCCTTCATGGTTATTTTCGCGTTTTTTCATCAAAATTGCTCAAAAATTAACTCTGTTTAATCGCTTTCAAACCTACTCTCTAAGGGGTTTTTCGGGGTGCTGAACACGAATCTGAAGTCCGTTTTTCGATAAAACGCTTCCTTCATGGTTATTTTCGCGTTTTTTCATCAAAATTGCTCAAAAATTAACTCTGTTTAATCGCTTTCAAACCTACTCTCTAAGGGGTTTTCGGGGTGCTGAACACGAATCTGAAGTCCGTTTTTCGATAAAACGCTTCCTTCATGGTTATTTTCGCGTTTTTTCATCAAAATTGCTCAAAAATTAACTCTGTTTAATCGCTTTCAAACCTACTCTCTAAGGGGTTTTTCGGGGTGCTGAACACGAATCTGAAGTCCGTTTTTCGATAAAACGCTTCCTTCATGGTTATTTTCGCGTTTTTTCATCAAAATTGCTCAAAAATTAACTCTGTTTAATCGCTTTCAAACCTACTCTCTAAGGGGTTTTTCGGGGTGCTGAACACGAATCTGAAGTCCGTTTTTCGATAAAACGCTTCCTTCATGGTTATTTTCGCGTTTTTTCATCAAAATTGCTCAAAAATTAACTCTGTTTAATCGCTTTCAAACCTACTCTCTAAGGGGTTTTTCGGGGTGCTGAACACGAATCTGAAGTCCGTTTTTCGATAAAACGCTTCCTTCATGGTTATTTTCGCGTTTTTTCATCAAAATTGCTCAAAAATTAACTCTGTTTAATCGCTTTCAAACCTACTCTCTAAGGGGTTTTTCGGGGTGCTGAACACGAATCTGAAGTCCGTTTTTCGATAAAACGCTTCCTTCATGGTTATTTTCGCGTTTTTTCATCAAAATTGCTCAAAAATTAACTCTGTTTAATCGCTTTCAAACCTACTCTCTAAGGGGTTTTCGGGGTGCTGAACACGAATCTGAAGTCCTTTTTCGATAAAACGCTTCCTTCATGGTTATTTTCGCGTTTTTTCATCAAAATTGCTCAAAAATTAACTCTGTTTAATCGCTTTCAAACCTACTCTCTAAGGGGTTTTTCGGGGTGCTGAACACGAATCTGAAGTCCGTTTTTCGATAAAACGCTTCCTTCATGGTTATTTTCGCGTTTTTTCATCAAAATTGCTCAAAAATTAACTCTGTTTAATCGCTTTCAAACCTACTCTCTAAGGGGTTTTTCGGGGTGCTGAACACGAATCTGAAGTCCTTTTTTCGATAAAACGCTTCCTTCATGGTTATTTTCGCGTTTTTTCATCAAAATTGCTCAAAAATTAACTCTGTTTAATCGCTTTCAAACCTACTCTCTAAGGGGTTTTTCGGGGTGCTGAACACGAATCTGAAGTCCGTTTTTCGATAAAACGCTTCCTTCATGGTTATTTTCGCGTTTTTTCATCAAAATTGCTCAAAAATTAACTCTGTTTAATCGCTTTCAAACCTACTCTCTAAGGGGTTTTCGGGGTGCTGAACACGAATCTGAAGTCCTTTTTTCGATAAAACGCTTCCTTCATGGTTATTTTCGCGTTTTTTCATCAAAATTGCTCAAAAATTAACTCTGTTTAATCGCTTTCAAACCTACTCTCTAAGGGGTTTTTCGGGGTGCTGAACACGAATCTGAAGTCCGTTTTTCGATAAAACGCTTCCTTCATGGTTATTTTCGCGTTTTTTCATCAAAATTGCTCAAAAATTAACTCTGTTTAATCGCTTTCAAACCTACTCTCTAAGGGGTTTTTCGGGGTGCTGAACACGAATCTGAAGTCCGTTTTTTCGATAAAACGCTTCCTTCATGGTTATTTTCGCGTTTTTTCATCAAAATTGCTCAAAAATTAACTCTGTTTAATCGCTTTCAAACCTACTCTCTAAGGGGTTTTTCGGGGTGCTGAACACGAATCTGAAGTCCGTTTTTCGATAAAACGCTTCCTTCATGGTTATTTTCGCGTTTTTTCATCAAAATTGCTCAAAAATTAACTCTGTTTAATCGCTTTCAAACCTACTCTCTAAGGGGTTTTTCGGGGTGCTGAACACGAATCTGAAGTCCGTTTTTCGATAAAACGCTTCCTTCATGGTTATTTTCGCGTTTTTTCATCAAAATTGCTCAAAAATTAACTCTGTTTAATCGCTTTCAAACCTACTCTCTAAGGGGTTTTTCGGGGTGCTGAACACGAATCTGAAGTCCGTTTTTCGATAAAACGCTTCCTTCATGGTTATTTTCGCGTTTTTTCATCAAAATTGCTCAAAAATTAACTCTGTTTAATCGCTTTCAAACCTACTCTCTAAGGGGTTTTCGGGGTGCTGAACACGAATCTGAAGTCCGTTTTTCGATAAAACGCTTCCTTCATGGTTATTTTCGCGTTTTTTCATCAAAATTGCTCAAAAATTAACTCTGTTTAATCGCTTTCAAACCTACTCTCTAAGGGGTTTTTCGGGGTGCTGAACACGAATCTGAAGTCCTTTTTTCGATAAAACGCTTCCTTCATGGTTATTTTCGCGTTTTTTCATCAAAATTGCTCAAAAATTAACTCTGTTTAATCGCTTTCAAACCTACTCTCTAAGGGGTTTTCGGGGTGCTGAACACGAATCTGAAGTCCGTTTTTCGATAAAACGCTTCCTTCATGGTTATTTTCGCGTTTTTTCATCAAAATTGCTCAAAAATTAACTCTGTTTAATCGCTTTCAAACCTACTCTCTAAGGGGTTTTCGGGGTGCTGAACACGAATCTGAAGTCCGTTTTTCGATAAAACGCTTCCTTCATGGTTATTTTCGCGTTTTTTCATCAAAATTGCTCAAAAATTAACTCTGTTTAATCGCTTTCAAACCTACTCTCTAAGGGGTTTTCGGGGTGCTGAACACGAATCTGAAGTCCGTTTTTCGATAAAACGCTTCCTTCATGGTTATTTTCGCGTTTTTTCATCAAAATTGCTCAAAAATTAACTCTGTTTAATCGCTTTCAAACCTACTCTCTAAGGGGTTTTTCGGGGTGCTGAACACGAATCTGAAGTCCGTTTTTCGATAAAACGCTTCCTTCATGGTTATTTTCGCGTTTTTTCATCAAAATTGCTCAAAAATTAACTCTGTTTAATCGCTTTCAAACCTACTCTCTAAGGGGTTTTTCGGGGTGCTGAACACGAATCTGAAGTCCGTTTTTCGATAAAACGCTTCCTTCATGGTTATTTTCGCGTTTTTTCATCAAAATTGCTCAAAAATTAACTCTGTTTAATCGCTTTCAAACCTACTCTCTAAGGGGTTTTTCGGGGTGCTGAACACGAATCTGAAGTCCGTTTTTCGATAAAACGCTTCCTTCATGGTTATTTTCGCGTTTTTTCATCAAAATTGCTCAAAAATTAACTCTGTTTAATCGCTTTCAAACCTACTCTCTAAGGGGTTTTCGGGGTGCTGAACACGAATCTGAAGTCCGTTTTTCGATAAAACGCTTCCTTCATGGTTATTTTCGCGTTTTTTTCATCAAAATTGCTCAAAAATTAACTCTGTTTAATCGCTTTCAAACCTACTCTCTAAGGGGTTTTCGGGGTGCTGAACACGAATCTGAAGTCCGTTTTTCGATAAAACGCTTCCTTCATGGTTATTTTCGCGTTTTTTCATCAAAATTGCTCAAAAATTAACTCTGTTTAATCGCTTTCAAACCTACTCTCTAAGGGGTTTTCGGGGTGCTGAACACGAATCTGAAGTCCGTTTTTCGATAAAACGCTTCCTTCATGGTTATTTTCGCGTTTTTTCATCAAAATTGCTCAAAAATTAACTCTGTTTAATCGCTTTCAAACCTACTCTCTAAGGGGTTTTCGGGGTGCTGAACACGAATCTGAAGTCCGTTTTTCGATAAAACGCTTCCTTCATGGTTATTTTCGCGTTTTTTCATCAAAATTGCTCAAAAATTAACTCTGTTTAATCGCTTTCAAACCTACTCTCTAAGGGGTTTTCGGGGTGCTGAACACGAATCTGAAGTCCGTTTTTCGATAAAACGCTTCCTTCATGGTTATTTTCGCGTTTTTTCATCAAAATTGCTCAAAAATTAACTCTGTTTAATCGCTTTCAAACCTACTCTCTAAGGGGTTTTTCGGGGTGCTGAACACGAATCTGAAGTCCGTTTTTCGATAAAACGCTTCCTTCATGGTTATTTTCGCGTTTTTTCATCAAAATTGCTCAAAAATTAACTCTGTTTAATCGCTTTCAAACCTACTCTCTAAGGGGTTTTTCGGGGTGCTGAACACGAATCTGAAGTCCGTTTTTCGATAAAACGCTTCCTTCATGGTTATTTTCGCGTTTTTTCATCAAAATTGCTCAAAAATTAACTCTGTTTAATCGCTTTCAAACCTACTCTCTAAGGGGTTTTCGGGGTGCTGAACACGAATCTGAAGTCCGTTTTTCGATAAAACGCTTCCTTCATGGTTATTTTCGCGTTTTTTCATCAAAATTGCTCAAAAATTAACTCTGTTTAATCGCTTTCAAACCTACTCTCTAAGGGGTTTTCGGGGTGCTGAACACGAATCTGAAGTCCGTTTTTCGATAAAACGCTTCCTTCATGGTTATTTTCGCGTTTTTTCATCAAAATTGCTCAAAAATTAACTCTGTTTAATCGCTTTCAAACCTACTCTCTAAGGGGTTTTCGGGGTGCTGAACACGAATCTGAAGTCCGTTTTTCGATAAAACGCTTCCTTCATGGTTATTTTCGCGTTTTTTCATCAAAATTGCTCAAAAATTAACTCTGTTTAATCGCTTTCAAACCTACTCTCTAAGGGGTTTTTCGGGGTGCTGAACACGAATCTGAAGTCCGTTTTTCGATAAAACGCTTCCTTCATGGTTATTTTCGCGTTTTTTCATCAAAATTGCTCAAAAATTAACTCTGTTTAATCGCTTTCAAACCTACTCTCTAAGGGGTTTTCGGGGTGCTGAACACGAATCTGAAGTCCGTTTTTCGATAAAACGCTTCCTTCATGGTTATTTTCGATTTTTTCATCAAAATTGCTCAAAAATTAACTCTGTTTAATCGCTTTCAAACCTACTCTCTAAGGGGTTTTTCGGGGTGCTGAACACGAATCTGAAGTCCGTTTTTCGATAAAACGCTTCCTTCATGGTTATTTTCGCGTTTTTTCATCAAAATTGCTCAAAAATTAACTCTGTTTAATCGCTTTCAAACCTACTCTCTAAGGGGTTTTTCGGGGTGCTGAACACGAATCTGAAGTCCGTTTTTCGATAAAACGCTTCCTTCATGGTTATTTTCGCGTTTTTTCATCAAAATTGCTCAAAAATTAACTCTGTTTAATCGCTTTCAAACCTACTCTCTAAGGGGTTTTTCGGGGTGCTGAACACGAATCTGAAGTCCGTTTTTCGATAAAACGCTTCCTTCATGGTTATTTTCGCGTTTTTTCATCAAAATTGCTCAAAAATTAACTCTGTTTAATCGCTTTCAAACCTACTCTCTAAGGGGTTTTCGGGGTGCTGAACACGAATCTGAAGTCCGTTTTTCGATAAAACGCTTCCTTCATGGTTATTTTCGCGTTTTTTCATCAAAATTGCTCAAAAATTAACTCTGTTTAATCGCTTTCAAACCTACTCTCTAAGGGGTTTTTCGGGGTGCTGAACACGAATCTGAAGTCCGTTTTTCGATAAAACGCTTCCTTCATGGTTATTTTCGCGTTTTTTCATCAAAATTGCTCAAAAATTAACTCTGTTTAATCGCTTTCAAACCTACTCTCTAAGGGGTTTTCGGGGTGCTGAACACGAATCTGAAGTCCGTTTTTCGATAAAACGCTTCCTTCATGGTTATTTTCGCGTTTTTTCATCAAAATTGCTCAAAAATTAACTCTGTTTAATCGCTTTCAAACCTACTCTCTAAGGGGTTTTCGGGGTGCTGAACACGAATCTGAAGTCCGTTTTTCGATAAAACGCTTCCTTCATGGTTATTTTCGCGTTTTTTCATCAAAATTGCTCAAAAATTAACTCTGTTTAATCGCTTTCAAACCTACTCTCTAAGGGGTTTTTCGGGGTGCTGAACACGAATCTGAAGTCCGTTTTTCGATAAAACGCTTCCTTCATGGTTATTTTCGCGTTTTTTCATCAAAATTGCTCAAAAATTAACTCTGTTTAATCGCTTTCAAACCTACTCTCTAAGGGGTTTTTCGGGGTGCTGAACACGAATCTGAAGTCCGTTTTTCGATAAAACGCTTCCTTCATGGTTATTTTCGCGTTTTTTCATCAAAATTGCTCAAAAATTAACTCTGTTTAATCGCTTTCAAACCTACTCTCTAAGGGGTTTTCGGGGTGCTGAACACGAATCTGAAGTCCGTTTTTCGATAAAACGCTTCCTTCATGGTTATTTTCGCGTTTTTTCATCAAAATTGCTCAAAAATTAACTCTGTTTAATCGCTTTCAAACCTACTCTCTAAGGGGTTTTTCGGGGTGCTGAACACGAATCTGAAGTCCGTTTTTCGATAAAACGCTTCCTTCATGGTTATTTTCGCGTTTTTTCATCAAAATTGCTCAAAAATTAACTCTGTTTAATCGCTTTCAAACCTACTCTCTAAGGGGTTTTTCGGGGTGCTGAACACGAATCTGAAGTCCGTTTTTCGATAAAACGCTTCCTTCATGGTTATTTTCGCGTTTTTTCATCAAAATTGCTCAAAAATTAACTCTGTTTAATCGCTTTCAAACCTACTCTCTAAGGGGTTTTTCGGGGTGCTGAACACGAATCTGAAGTCCGTTTTTCGATAAAACGCTTCCTTCATGGTTATTTTCGCGTTTTTTCATCAAAATTGCTCAAAAATTAACTCTGTTTAATCGCTTTCAAACCTACTCTCTAAGGGGTTTTTCGGGGTGCTGAACACGAATCTGAAGTCCGTTTTTCGATAAAACGCTTCCTTCATGGTTATTTTCGCGTTTTTTCATCAAAATTGCTCAAAAATTAACTCTGTTTAATCGCTTTCAAACCTACTCTCTAAGGGGTTTTTCGGGGTGCTGAACACGAATCTGAAGTCCGTTTTTTCGATAAAACGCTTCCTTCATGGTTATTTTCGCGTTTTTTCATCAAAATTGCTCAAAAATTAACTCTGTTTAATCGCTTTCAAACCTACTCTCTAAGGGGTTTTTCGGGGTGCTGAACACGAATCTGAAGTCCGTTTTTCGATAAAACGCTTCCTTCATGGTTATTTTCGCGTTTTTTCATCAAAATTGCTCAAAAATTAACTCTGTTTAATCGCTTTCAAACCTACTCTCTAAGGGGTTTTCGGGGTGCTGAACACGAATCTGAAGTCCGTTTTTCGATAAAACGCTTCCTTCATGGTTATTTTCGCGTTTTTTCATCAAAATTGCTCAAAAATTAACTCTGTTTAATCGCTTTCAAACCTACTCTCTAAGGGGTTTTCGGGGTGCTGAACACGAATCTGAAGTCCGTTTTTCGATAAAACGCTTCCTTCATGGTTATTTTCGCGTTTTTTCATCAAAATTGCTCAAAAATTAACTCTGTTTAATCGCTTTCAAACCTACTCTCTAAGGGGTTTTTCGGGGTGCTGAACACGAATCTGAAGTCCGTTTTTCGATAAAACGCTTCCTTCATGGTTATTTTCGCGTTTTTTCATCAAAATTGCTCAAAAATTAACTCTGTTTAATCGCTTTCAAACCTACTCTCTAAGGGGTTTTTCGGGGTGCTGAACACGAATCTGAAGTCCGTTTTTCGATAAAACGCTTCCTTCATGGTTATTTTCGCGTTTTTTCATCAAAATTGCTCAAAAATTAACTCTGTTTAATCGCTTTCAAACCTACTCTCTAAGGGGTTTTTCGGGGTGCTGAACACGAATCTGAAGTCCGTTTTTCGATAAAACGCTTCCTTCATGGTTATTTTCGCGTTTTTTCATCAAAATTGCTCAAAAATTAACTCTGTTTAATCGCTTTCAAACCTACTCTCTAAGGGGTTTTTCGGGGTGCTGAACACGAATCTGAAGTCCGTTTTTCGATAAAACGCTTCCTTCATGGTTATTTTCGCGTTTTTTCATCAAAATTGCTCAAAAATTAACTCTGTTTAATCGCTTTCAAACCTACTCTCTAAGGGGTTTTTCGGGGTGCTGAACACGAATCTGAAGTCCGTTTTTCGATAAAACGCTTCCTTCATGGTTATTTTCGCGTTTTTTCATCAAAATTGCTCAAAAATTAACTCTGTTTAATCGCTTTCAAACCTACTCTCTAAGGGGTTTTTCGGGGTGCTGAACACGAATCTGAAGTCCGTTTTTCGATAAAACGCTTCCTTCATGGTTATTTTCGCGTTTTTTCATCAAAATTGCTCAAAAATTAACTCTGTTTAATCGCTTTCAAACCTACTCTCTAAGGGGTTTTTCGGGGTGCTGAACACGAATCTGAAGTCCGTTTTTCGATAAAACGCTTCCTTCATGGTTATTTTCGCGTTTTTTCATCAAAATTGCTCAAAAATTAACTCTGTTTAATCGCTTTCAAACCTACTCTCTAAGGGGTTTTCGGGGTGCTGAACACGAATCTGAAGTCCGTTTTTCGATAAAACGCTTCCTTCATGGTTATTTTCGCGTTTTTTCATCAAAATTGCTCAAAAATTAACTCTGTTTAATCGCTTTCAAACCTACTCTCTAAGGGGTTTTTCGGGGTGCTGAACACGAATCTGAAGTCCGTTTTTCGATAAAACGCTTCCTTCATGGTTATTTTCGCGTTTTTTCATCAAAATTGCTCAAAATTAATCTATTTTTATTCAGTTTTAAACCTACTCTAAGGGGTTTTTTGGGGTGCTGAACACGAATCTGAAGTCCGTTTTTCGATAAAACGCTTCCTTCATGGTTATTTTCGCGTTTTTTCATCAAAATTGCTCAAAAAATTAACTCTGTTTAATCGCTTTCAAACCTACTCTCTAAGGGGTTTTTCGGGGTGCTGAACACGAATCTGAAGTCCTTTTTTCGATAAAACGCTTCCTTCATGGTTATTTTCGCGTTTTTTCATCAATATTGCTCAAAAATTAACTCTGTTTAATCGCTTTCAAACCTACTCTCTAAGGGGTTTTTCGGGGTGCTGAACACGAATCTGAAGTCCGTTTTTCGATAAAACGCTTCCTTCATGGTTATTTTCGCGATTTTTCATCAAAATTGCTCAAAAATTAACTCTGTTTAATCCCTTTCAAACCAACTCTCTAAGGG
>JAVIWC010000946.1:0-227201 GCA_031894815.1 Creontiades dilutus | reverse complement strand
ATTCTTCGAAAAAAAGTCGCATAGTTACATGAAATTGAGGAATTGAATAGTTTTTTCGTTAATTTATCGTGTGGCCAAGCATCTAATAACAATGATATACCTATTTCTGTTAGAAAAGGTTCTCCATTACCTACCACTGTAATTGGTAATTTTCACCTGCCCACTATGCAATCTTACAAATCTTACACAGTAAAAGTGATCAAATGGCAATTGATAACATTTACATGCATCAGCGAGAGTACATTTATAATCTATCTAACATGCACAGTAAGGTGGTTGAGTTCAAATGACATTTGGTCACATGAAACTCTTTGGGTCAGGCAGGTAAAATTTATTTTTAAGTATTTTTTACACATAAGTTTGAAGATAACGTTTTTAGCTACAACACACAGTAGACAACGTTCCTTAGTACCGGAATGACAAAAAAAAGCTCATTTTGAAAAAAATGTTACTTGATCACTTTTAACCGGAACCCCACGATATATTAAATATAACTCCACGAAAATTAAACTTTACTGGTCCCAAAGTACGAAAAACCTTAAATAAAAAGTTGCATATCATTATATTTTATTGAAAACCCCTACAATAGTGCTGTAGAAAGGTAGAAATTCAAGAATGGAACCACTGAATTTCATCGAGACAAAATGAAACACCTGTCTACGCTTCTGTTTTGAAAAACTCGATTTCAAATGGAGCTCTCAAAAAGCCAATGAAATTTAAATTCGATCGGCTGATTCGATCCTCACAATTTACTTGGAGGTTTTTACTAGTTTAGGAATCATATTAATCATTCATAATCACATTTATGTTCTTGGGTGTTCTTTTGGTTTATTATTCAATAGTAAACCATTGTAATCGCTCTTGAAAAGAAAAATTCTAACCCCCCCTGAAAATTTCATGGTTTACATTTCAAAGGGTGTAGAATCCAAATCTGCAATAACAATTTTTCCGTCCGTCCGCTGTACGCCCTACGCACGATTTCTCCCAAACGGCTGAAGCAAAAAATCTGAAATTTTCAGGAAAAATCCATGTTGGTCCGACGACGCCCAAATTCTTGAGCCAGCTCTCTCACTTAATTTAAAGTGCCCTTTAAGGGTTGTCAAAGTTTTGTAAAATCCCTAAAAACCTCAAAAAAAGTCAAGGCGGCCAAAATTTGAAGAACCTTTTTGAAGAACTTTCCACGAGGAAATCATCGAACATTTATGGTGTTTGGGTTATTTTGGTTTATTATTGTTTTTGTCTTGATAGCAGTAACCTAGTGATGTAGTAATGTGGATACTGGCGTGAACTCCTAAGAGGCTTTGTAGCCGATACACGGGTTGAAGCAATCTGATATGCATGAAACGCTGCAAATTCGTTCACTGGGGTTTATTATTCAATTGCGTTCATGATTTGAATTTCTACTAAGCTTTGGAGTGTGCGTGTTTCACAGGTGATAGAGCGATTAATGAATTTCAGGAGATGTGCATAGAGCACGTAAATCTGTTCTCAACCAAATAACTATTTGGATTGATCAGTTGATCATATTTGTGTGCCTCCTGAAATTCAATAATCGCTCTATCACCTGTGAAACACGCACACTCCAAAGCTTAGTAGAAATTCAAATCATGAACGCAAGCCAATTGAATAATAAACCCCAGTGAAAGAATTTGCAGCGTTTTATCTTTCGTTTTATATTTCATATTTCATTAGAGAGATTCCATTTCGTTATGTTATGAACTATTTATATTGTCAAATATTAGTACTTTATTCGTGTTATGGGCTGGAGGAAGCTGTGCCGTTGCTAATCCCAAATCTGTCGCGAATTTTTTTAAATTTCGCCTATTTTTCTTAATTTCATAAGTTTGTGTTCAAGTTGATTGTTTTCCGGAGAATGATTCACGAGGCCTATTTTGTGGGAAAGAGGTCGGACTGGCTAAAATATGCGTTCGGAATACTTCATTTCCAAGTTCCCACGGACCGGAGCTGCAGTGGACCCACCTCATCTCCATATTTTTTGACAGTTTTGTCAGATACTCGCACCCACTCCCCTGAATTACGGCCTCTCACCTTTAATAGTGATTGATTTTCGAATCCTAATAATTAATTGTATCACACAATAAACAAATTTCATTACTTAACTTGAATAATGTATAAATAAACTCAATAACGACTTTTGTAATAAATCCAGGTCTAGCAGTTGTGACGGGAAGGGTAAAATTAAATAGAAGGCGGGGACGAACCCATGACGAATAACGAGAATATAAATTTGTATTTCTCTAGAGCAGGATTACTCGACAAAATTAAATCTTCAATATATAAAAAAATAAAGTTTTCTCAGGGGTTGTCACAGATATAAAATTGCGGTAAGTACCAACCCAAAAAGAACGTACGTAAAACTCCCTACGGCCGTAGGACCTATTCTTATAATAGGAACTTATTTTAAAATGGCTGAACGGCACGTGGGGAGTTGGGCTGTCCACCCTCCAAGGTGTCAGCTCCAAACTAAAAAGGTACGGAATGTAGTTTTCGGTAGAAGCCTGGCAGGGCTGGAACTTCGGAGACGACCGATTTTCCGAAGGAGAATCGAACAGCAACGGAGCAACTCAATCGCCTTGATTTCCAAAGAGGACTTTTGACATTTCATGTCTTTGCTATAGCACACAACCAAATTGTCGTTATGTCACGTTACGTTACGTAACTAAATATGCTCAATGATTATTATGATTCGTAGAAGTGAGGTAGGTATATGATTATACCTATATGATTATAGCTGAAATTTGGCTATATGATTATTATGATTTGGCTGGTAGCCTCCTTAGGACGTGAACAATAAGGTGCAGAGGGTTTTGATCAACTGAGTGGCTCCTGAAGCTAACTTCTTTCCTATCAACTGTGGAAAGCTGAAATTTGGCTGGTAGCCTCCTTAGAACATGAACAATAAGGTGTACAGGGTCTTGATCAGCAGAGTGGCTACTGAAGCTAACTTCTTTCCTATCAATCGTAGGAAGCTGAAATTTGTCTCGTTAGGACATGAACAACAACGCTACTGGAGTAGGTGATGTAGTCTGGCTCGAATACACAGAAGAAAATGTCCCAATGTGTTGCAGACTCGTATGCAAGCATTTATGATTCTTAGAAGTGAGGTAGTTAGGTACCTATATGATTATAGCTGAAATTTGGCTATATGATTATTATGATTTGGCTGGTAGCCTCCTTAGGACGTGAACAATAAGGTGTACAGGGTCTTGATCAGCAGAGTGGCTCCTGAAGCTAACTTCTTTCCTATCAACTGTGGAAAGCTGAAATTTGGCTGGTAGCCTCCTTAGGACATGAACAATAAGGTGTACAGGGTCTTGATCATCAGAATGGCTTCTGAAGCTAACTTCTTTCCTATCATCTGTGGAAAGCTGAAATTTGGCTGGTAGCCTCCTTAGGACGTGAACAATAAGTTGTACAGGTTCTTGATCAGCTGAGTGGCTACTCAAGCTAACTTCTTTCCTATCAACCGTAGGAAGCTGAAATTTATCTCGTTAGGACATGAACAACAACGCGATATCGTCGCTGTCTACTAATCATTAGCCAATTACCCCAATACTACAACTAGAAGTTAGACTATCCTAGAACTCAGCGAATGTAACAAATCTAGACCATCAATAGTTTTGTCCCGTATATAACTCGATCACATTCAGATCCAATTGGCACGCAGGAGTTTGAAAGACGGACAGGGAGCCATTTCGATGCAAATCAAATTCACGAGCTGATTCGGTAGTAGGTACCTAAAAGCTTTTAGAACGGTACCTACCAACCTCCCTTCTCTTTGGCCAAGATGCCCGCCCGAAAAGAAAGTTGTGATGTATCCCTGCCTTATATACATCATCCTTAACTGATTATAACTTATCGATAGACCAAGATTTTTATAATAGCGACGATTTGACTTTGAGCCGGGTTGAGTATGTTAATGTCGGTTGTAAGGTTTGACGTCTTTTATGATTTATTCGAACGGAAGATGGTGATTTTGGAGCGGAATTTCATTGTAGTTTTTATAGTTGGGTGTTCGATAGTCGAATCTTTTTAATAGGGGTGTATAATCAAGGATAGTGGCTATCTCATAAATAATACCTAAATACGTGGTTGATAACCAAGATAAATATTGCAATTTTTCACGTTTAGCTAGAATAATATGAGATACAAGTCATCCATCACGAAGAAACACCGTCTTTTATAGTTGTGTGACATACATTGTATACCTACTGGTTTCAACACGAACGATTTAGCTTCCGAGTCTCCAAGCATCCAAGATAGTGGTAGTAATTGTAAATGTTTGTTATTTCTGTTTCAGATAGCCCACCTGAGCGGATCATCGGACTACCAGAACTGGAATCCTGTTTTCCATGAAACTGTTACACAAGACTGACAGGTTCGGCGTCTGGTTGCTATTCACAGAATAACAGATCACTAATTAAGAAACTTGCTAACTGACTACGGAAATTCAACTAATGTTAGAAAAGATAAGAAAAGAGGGAGGGGGGGGGGAAGTCCAGGGCAATGACTAAGGAAGGTACCTAGTAATATGCGGGTCATTTCAAAATTTCGGTCACATTTATGTATCGACTTTTCTAAAAACGAAAAAACGCTGCAAATTCTTTCACTGGGGTTTATTATTCAATCGGCTTGCGTTCATGATTTGAATTTCTACTAAGCTTTGGAGTGTGCGTGTTTCACAGGATAGGGAGATTATTGAATTTTAGGAGATATACATGGAGCACGTGAATCTGTTCTCGACCAAAATACCTATTTGGATTGATCAGTTGATCATATTTGTGTGCCTCCTGAAATTCAATAATCGCCCTATCCTGTGAAACACGCAGACTCCAAAGCTTAGTAGAAATTCAAATCATGAACGCAAGCCGATTGAATAATAAACCCCAGTGAAAGAATTTGCAGCGTTTTTTTATTGAACCTCAATACCCCCCCCCCCCCCCACAATAAAAACATCTATAATTTATCAAGTCCTTCGGCAATCGTATTGCGTTAAAACTTCCCCAAATGCAAATTTAAACGATGTAGCCAAAGGTAGACAGATGTAGAAGGGTCACACAAATATCATCAACTGATCAATCCAAATAGGTGTTTTGGATGAGAACCGATTTACGTGGTCTATGCATATCTCCTGAAATTCAATAATCGCTCTATCACCTGTAAAACAGGCACACTCCGAAGCTTAGTAAGATTCAAATCATAAACCCCAGTGAAAGAATACTCATTTACCCCAGTAATAATATTGAATAATAAACCCCAGTAATAATATTGAATAATATTTACCTATATATTATCAGAATGCTTCAACCCGTGTATCGGCTACCAACTACACTACAAGTATTCACATCGGCTATCACTCCAGTATCCACATTCACTACAACTCGACGCTATCGGCCGGACATCACTAGGTTACAAACAAACAATAATAAACCAAAATAACGCAAATGTTGGCACCATAAATCGGGCCATACATCGGGAATGGTTTGACCTACGGACCTGGGAAGGGGCTCATTCGATTCCTCATGGAAAGTTCTTCAAAAAGAGTTCAAATTTAGGCCGCGTTGACTTTTTTTGAGGTTTTTAGGGATTTTACAAAACTTTGACATCCCTTAAAGGGCACTTTAAATTGAGAGAGAGCTGGCTCAAGAATTGGAGCGTTGTCGGACCAACATGGATTTTTCCTGAAAATTTCAGATTTTTTGCTTCAGCCGTTTGGGAGAAATCGTGCGTACGGCGTACGGCCGGAAAATTTTTTATTGCAGATATATACTACTATTTTTTCCCCTCCTGAGCCTCCAACCTCCATGGGAATCGCCGCTCAAGTCTTCCAAATTAGTTGAGTGGGCCAGCACAAATTAGCTTAATTTTAGCTACAGTAAATACTAAGGTTTCCTTGCCAAAATCTCACTTGCTACAAGCAGATCTCACTCCCTACAATTTAAGGGGCTATTCGCTGGATATTGTAGGGAGTGAAAGAGTAGGAAGTGATGTTATAGCCTTTCACCGCCTTTACAGACCACAAATCAACTGAAACTGGTTGAACCAAAATGTTGTCAACGAACTCCCAACAACTACACTAATTGTCAACAAGCGCGATCAAGTTTCACTTGCCACAGTCAGAATGTCATTGGAGTAGGGAGTGAGAGTTGAAAAACCGACACTGCTACCTCCAGGGATGGTTTTCCCGGTAGAACTGCCTGGGGACGTCAAGGCAAAATCCAACCACCAGCGTTGGAACGATCTTGAATAAGGAGTGCCAAAAACACAGAAGCAACTTCATGAACACCCTTTCCTGTCAGTTGGGGGCTACTTTTCAAAACATTGTAGGGAGTGAGGAAAAACCGTGTGACACTGAAATAATGGGCTGATAAGGCTACTTGATTTGATCCAATTTTTTTTCCTGAGGCAGATATTTGTTGCAGATGATGTGTTCTTTCATAGTGTAAGTGGTTATAACGACCCCAATAAATATTATGATGAGTAGTGACGACGGAAGTTGTATACCTCCGGTTAGTGACAGCTGTAGGGAGTGAGAAATACGGACTTTGGTATTTTCTCCTGGGTCCTGTAGGCACAACTTTTACATACTTTTCCATGTAACATGTACATCCACATAGGAGAAAATTTTGAAAACACTTACAAAACAGTATTTAGTTGAGATTTGACGGCAATACTGATCAGTAACATAAATGTGACCGAACTTTTGAAATGACGCACGTAGCATTTACAAATTAACAAAGTTCTTGAGATTCAATTACATAATTAATGAAGTATTTTATCTAGAAGAAGCTAATTTGGCCTAAATTATGATTAAGTTGTAAAATTTGTACGATGTGTAATATTGGTGGACATCTGTGACCATTTTCGTTGTAACCTTCTGTTTCCAGATGGGTGTTACCAACTAACGTGCTCAGTAACTCGTAACTTGATGTTGGGAAGAAGAAAGACGAGCGTGAAGAAAGGAGCCGTCCTCATCCCCATACAGAGCGAGCGAAGTCGAAAGTCAAGATGGTTTGTGATGTACTGACGATGGCCTACAGAAGCTCGTTTCTGACGATCCTTTGATTGTACGGGTGCCTAGACGCCAACGGGCGAGGAAGCTCTGCGCTGGTCGGACGTATTGTTGGGGGACGAACAAGCTGTTGGCCCACACGCATTGTTGAGTGAAAATAGTCGAACCGGTCGGCCTTAATCAATCAATCATCTTTCATCGGGAGTTTCACTGGCAGGTGGGCATACTTCACTTAACTGAGATCCTCGCACACGAGAGCAACAAGATAGGAAGCAGCGAGCTCAATTCTTATCTCTTCCGAGTCTCCCGATAAGCAGTGGAAGAATAGATGTCCTCTTCGAACAATGCCAGAAAGAATATCCTCAAAATCGAAATTTCTTGCCGCGTTTAACGTTTTGGACCTGAACAATTCGAATTTCATGACTGTAAGTGTGGCTACCAGTAACACAGAGGGGCAAGTAGGACAGGCGGGTGATTCTACGCAAAACAAAGTACTTATTTGGGTTTTGAGCAGTCAACAATTTTGGTTTGTTATTCAATAATAAACCATTGTAATCGCTGTGGAAAAAAATTCTAACCCCCCTGAAAATTTCATGGTTTACGTTTCAAAGGGTGTAGAATCCGAATCTGCAATAAAAACAATTTCAGTCCGTCCGCCGTACGCACGATTTCTCCCAAACGGCTGGAGCAAAAGATCTAAAATTTTCAGGAAAAATCCATCTTGGTCCGACGACGCCACAATTCTTGAGCCAGCTCTCTCGCTCAATTTAAAGTGCCCTTTAAGGGCTGTCAAAGTTTTGTAAAACCCCTAAAAACCTCAAAACAAGTCGAAGCGGCCTAAATTTTTCTCATTTTGAAGAACATAACCATGAGGAATCGAATGAGCCCTTCCCCACGTCCGTAGGTCAAACCATTCTCGATGTATGGCCCGATTTATGGTGCCAACATTTGCATCCACATTCACTACATCACTAGGTTACTGCAATCAAAACAAGATACAACAGCGGTAACCTAGTGATGTAGTGAATGTGGATACTGGAGTGAACTCCTGAAAGGGTTTATAGCCGATACATGGGTTGAAGCATTCTGATATGCATGCTCCGTCTTACGAAATTCAAAATTTTCAAATAGAACATTTTTCCATTGTAATCGCTCTTGAAAAAAAAACGCTGCAAATTCTTCCACTGGGGTTCATTATTCAATGATTCATTATTTGAATTTCTACTACTACTACTACTACAGTTTGACATCGCAAACGTAGTTTTGTACTCCCTTTTCAAAACGTAAAATCCATTAAGCGGCATACGGCGGCAGTTTCTCATAAATCGTTCCCTGTAATTGAATTTCCTTTAAAATTTTGCATTCATTACTTTGAAAATTCCTGAATCACCAATTCAGTTCCTGACCTCGTGCTCCTTTATAAAATACTGAATAATATCCTGGACTGCCCCCCATTGCTCTCGAGGGTCCATCTATCCGCCTCCCGTTCGTCCACTCGATCTCCTCAACTGTTTTGGTTTATTATTCAATAATAAACCATTGTAATCGCTCAAAAAAATTAATCCCCCCTGAAAATTTCATGGTTTACGTTTCAAAGGGTGTAGAATCCGAATCTGCAATAAAAAATGTTCCGTCCGTCCGCCGTACGCACGATTTCTCCCAAACGGCTGAAGCAAAAAATCTGAAATTTTCAGGAAAAATCCATCTTGGTCCGACAACGCCCCAATTTGAGCCAGCTCTCTCACTCAATTTAAAGTGCCCTTTAAGGGCTGTCAAAGTTTTGTAAAACCCCTAAAAACCTAAAAACAAGTCGAAGCGGCCTAAATTTTTCTCCATTTGAAGAACATACCATGAGGAATCGAATGAGCCCTTCCCCACGTCCGTAGGCCAAACCATTCCCGACGTATGTCCCGATTTATGGTGCCAACATTTGCGTTTTGGTTTATTATTCAATAATACTATATAATACTATAATACTATATTACTATAATACTATAATAACTATTATTATTAAATATTTGCTCTTGAAAAGAAAAAAAAAATCTAACCCGCCCTGAAAATGTCATGGTTTACGTTTCAAAAGGTGTAGAATCCGCATCTGCAATAAAAACAATTTCAGTCCGTCCGCCGTACGTACGATTTCTCCCAAACGGCTGATGCAAAATATCTGGAATTTTCAGGAAAAATCCATCTTGGTCCGACGACGCCCCAATTCTTTAGCCAGCACTCTCACTCAATTGAAAGTGCCCTTTAAGGGTTGTCAAAGTTTTGTAAAATCCCTAAAAACCTTAAAACAAGTCAAGGAGGCTTGTTTTATACATATTTTTAAGAACATACCTCGAGGAATCGAATGAGCTCATCCCCAGGTCCGTAGGTCAAACCATTCCCGATGTATGGCCCGATTTATGGTGTCAAAATTCGCGTTTTTTGGTTTATTATTGTTTGTTTGTAACCTAGGGATGCCGATAGCGTCGAGTTGTAGTGAATGTGGTTACTGGAGTGATAGCCGATGTGGTTACTTGTAGTTTATAGCCGATACACGGGTTGAAGCATTCTGATATGTATGAAACGCTGATAATATATAGGTAAATATTATTCAATATTATTACTGCGGTAAATAAGTATTCTTTCACTCGGGTTTATTATTCAATTGGCTTGCGTTCATGATTTGAATCTGTACTAAGCTTCGTAGTGTGCCTCCGGAGTGTGCGCGTTTCACAGGATAGAGCGATTATTGAATTTCAGGAGATATGCATCGAGCACGTAACTCTCTACAGCTTAGTAGAAATTCAAATCATGAACGCTAGCCAATTGAATAATAAACCCCAGTGATTTTTGTCCCATTCTCAGCCACTAACTACGACCGTCATCGTCCTCTTCACCGAATGCCCCGCAGTGCAAATTTATTTCTATCTATGTACCCTCATTTTGATTTTTTTTTCCACCCCCTTATCAAGTTTGAAGTCCCTCATTTCATCTTCCTCCATAGCTTTCATCTAAAGTTTATCCCCCCCCCCCCCCCCGACTTATATATATATATATATACTTTATTGGACATTATGCTTATTATCCATACTGAATGTAAATTGGGCTTGCCCGTATGATTATAAATAAATAAATAAATCCGCTAACGAGTTAATTTGCATTTTAGCAAGTTGGTACTGACCCCGCAGCTGGTGTTTCACTGTATCTAGTAGATTGGCGGTCAATTACAGGAAAAGGCGAGCGAGTCGAGTCGTAAACTAAGAGGTGATGTGTGGCGTTGGCTTCTCGACGAGACGAGTGGGCAGTTCCATCGGACGGACGACTGCTTTTCCACCGCTGATCGCCTCCTGGACGGGGCCGACTCCCCTATACAGTTACATCTCGGGGGAAAAATATCGGTATAGGACGCCTTCTTCCTGGCCGTTTACATTCTACCTCAAAGGTCAGTCCCTTGTTTCCCGTATGGAGAGAATTCTCGCTTCGCCAAGTCTCCCAGAGATCGGCTCATACATCCCTTCCCAACTGCCAAATGGGAACAATAAATACATACCTAGTTGACATTTATAAATGCGCTTTACTCATTCTATTCTCCACTATAAGCCATCGTGGAACTATTGTTAGAATTCGGTATTTCAGTCATTTACTCATTTTTCTAGGTGAAGAAGAACCAGAAGACCCCCGAAATCCCCTCTATTGCCATCTTCGACCTACTTAAAACTAATTTCATTGCTTTTGCGCTGAGGAATGTTGGAGTGCCGAAAATAGAAGTTATGAGATGTCATATACGCGAATGTACCAAGTACGGTCATTAAGATCGTAGATGCCCTACGATTTCTCAAGTAAGCGCGACAAGATACCTAGGAGTAGAAATAGACCAAACGCTTAGGTGGGGAAAGCTCGTTGAAAAATTGATAAGTAGAATGAGAAAGTTGATATACCTATTTATTTGAAGAAGTTCGAAATTTTTTAACAATACCAACAAAAAGAATGATTTATTTTGCGCTAGCCCAGTCTCTGATGATATATGGAGTGGGTGGTTGGGGGGGTGGGGATGTAGCGAGTCGTTAATGCAGTCGGTTTTTTTTTCAGCAGAAAACTCTAATTAAAATTTTACTTAAAAAGTATTTATTTACCCCAGTAATAATATTGAATAATAAACCCCAGTAATAATATTGAATAATATTTACCTATACTATATTATCAGCGTTTCATACATATCAGAATACTTCAACCCGTGTAACCACATTCACTACAACTCGACGCTATCGGTATACCGAAGTTACAAACAAACAATAATAAACCAAAAAACGCTGCAAATTCTTTCACTGGGGTTTATTATTCGATTGGCTTGCGTGCATGATTTGAATTTCTACTAAGCTTTGGAGTCTGCGTGTTTCACAGACGATGTCGCGATTATTGAATCAAGGAATATACATGGAGATATACGTGAATCTGTTCTCGACCAAAATACCTATTTGGATTGATCAGTTGATCATATTTGTGTGCCTCCTGAAATTCAATTATCGCCCTATCCTGTGAAACACGCAGACTCCAAAGCTTAGTAGAAATTCAAATCATGAACGCAAGCCAATTGAATAATAAACCCCAGTGAAAGAATTTGCAGCGTTTTTTTATTGAACCTCAATACCCCACGCACAATATAAACATCTATAATTTATCAAGTTCTTTGGCACTCGTATTGCGTTAAAACTTCCCCAAATCCAAATTTAAACGATGTAGCCAAAGGTAAACATATTTAAACATATCAGAATGCTTCAACTCGTGTATCGGCTATAAACTACAAGTATTCACATCGGTTAGCACTCCAGTATCCACATTCACTACAACTCGACGCTATCGGCATCACTAGGTTACAAACAAACAATAATAAACCAAAAAACGCTGCAAATTCTTTCACTGGGTTTATTCAATTAGCTTGATTTCATGATTTGAATTTCTACTAAGCTTTGGAGTCTGCGTGTTTCACAGGATAGGGCGTTATTGAATTTCATCTATAATTTATCAAGGAGATATACATGGAGATATACGTATCAGAATCTGTTCTCGACCAAAATACCTATTTGGATTGATCAGTTGATCATATTTGTGTTTTCCTGAAATTCAATTATCGCCCTATCCTGTGAAACACGCAACTCCAAAGCTTAGTATTATTCAAATCATGAACGCAAGAATTGAATAATAAACCCCAGTGAAAGAATTTGCAGCGTTTTTTTATTGAACCTCAATAACCCCCCGCAATAAAAACTTCTATAATTTATCAAGTCCTTTGGCACTCGTATTGCGTTAAAACTTCCCCAAATCCAAATTTAAACGATGTAGCCGAAGGTAAACATATTTAAACATATCAGAATGCTTCAACCCGTGTATCGGCTATAAACTACAAGTATTCACATCGGTTAATCACTCAGTATCCACATTCACTTCGACGCTATCGGCTCACTAGGTTACAAACAAACAATAATAAACCAAAAAACGCAAATGTTGGCACCATAAATCGGGCCCTACTTCGGGCACTCGTATGATTTGATCTACGGACGTGGGGCTAGGGTCTCATATCGATTCCTCATGGTATCGTTCTTCAAATAGGTAAATATTTAGGCCAATTCGACTTGTTTTGAGGTTTTTAGGGATTTTACAAAACGGAAAATTTTTTATTGCAGATTCGGATTCTACACCCTTTGAAACGTAAACCATGAAATTTTCAGGGGGGTGTAGAATTTTTTTTTCCAGAGCGATTACAATGGTTCATTATTGAATAATAAACCAAAATCATTGAAATTTTCGTACTGTAAGTTTTTTAAACATCATTCAATAGAAAATCATTGAAAATACACCACGCAGGCAATATCAACGAAGAACGGCAAATCTCAACAGAAGCGGGTTAACTTACAAAGTGTCCGCCGTTGAGGTTACAAAGTGTAACGTAAACAAATGTTAACGGGATTGCACGGCGAAAAGTTGAAAGTCACACCACGCGGCACGAGGGTTTGCCGCGACAAACTCAACTAGCGCGGTTCCGCGCTTTTACGTATGACAATTCTATAGAACAGCACAGTTCGATCGCTTATAGAACAGATCGCGTTGGTGGCCCGCTCGCATGGACCACCAATTTTTCACATATGACCCTGAGGAGTGGGCGGCTGACGACTTCTTCATGTAGGTACATACACAGGCGCGCCGCGCTATGGGAGGGTTTTCTCTCAAGAGGCGCTGCGCGGCAGGGGGCCAGCGGCGCGGCAGGCGCCCAACGCCCCTGTACCTGTACTATTGCCCATATAGGCCACAGGGACGGAAACCCCTTCCCCCCCATCAGGAGGCAACACCACAGCGGACCCTTAAACTCGGCTGACTTTCCCTCATTAACACCAGTAAAAGCCCCTTTCAATCTCCCCTCTTAACGCAAGACGTTATAGTCGTTTTGGTTTATTATTCAATAATAAACCATCGTAATCGCTCAATAACAGTAATAAATAATTAACCATGCAGAATGCACCACCATGCATGTGTTTATGCTGCTTTCGAATTTTTGAAATACACGTATTTTTTCGTTTATTATTCAATAATAAACCATTGTAATCGCTCTTGAAAACAAAAAATGCATAGCCTCCCTGAAAATTTCATGGTTTACGTTTCAAAGGGTGTAGAATCCAAATCTACAATAAAAATTTTTCCGGCCGTCCGCCGTAAGCACGATTTCTCCCAAACGGCTGAAGCAAAAGACCTGAAATTTTCAGGAAAAATCCATGGTGGTCCGGCGACACCCCAGTTCCTGAGCCAGCTCTTTCACTCAATTTAAAATGCCCTTTAAGGGCTGTCAAAGTTTTGTAAAATCCATAAAAAACCTCAAAACAAGTCGAAGCGGCCTAAATTTATACCTATTTGAAGAACATTCCATGAGGAATCGAATGAGCCCTCCTCAGGTCCGTAGGTCAAACCATTCCCGATGTATGGCCCGATTTATGGTGCCAACATTTGCGTTTTTTGGTTTATTATTGTTTGTTTGTAACTTAGTGATGCCGATAGCGTCGAGTTGTAGTGAATGTGGATACTGGAGTGATAGCCGATGTGGTTACTTGTAATTTATAGCATTACACACGGGTTGATGCATTCTGATATGCATGAAACGCTGATAATATATAGGTAAATATTATTCAATATTATTACTGGGGTAAATAAGTATTCTTTCACTGGGGCTTATTATTCAATTTTAGCTTTGCGTTCATGATTTGAATTTCTACTAAGCTTTGGAGTGTGCGTGTTTTACAGGTGATAGAGCGATTATTGAATTTCAGGAGATATGCATAGACCACGTAAATCGGTTCTCAACCAAAACACCTATTTGGATTGATCAGTTGATGATGTTTGTGTGCCTCCTCTACATCAGTCTACCTTTGGCTACATCGTTTAATTTTGGATTTGGGGAAGTTTTAACGCAATACGAGTGCTAAAGGACTTGATAAATTATAGATGTTTTTATTGTGGGGGGGGGGGGGTATTGAGGTTCAATAAAACAACGCTGCAAATTCTTTCACTGGGGTTTATTATTCAATTGGCTTGCGTTAATGATTTGAATTTCTACTATGCTTTGGAGTGTGCGTGTTTCACAGGATGGAGCGATTATTGAATTTCAGGAGATCCAAAATACCTATTTGGATTGATCAGTTGATCATATTTATGTGCCTCCTGAAATTCAATAATCACTCTATCCTGCAGACTCCAAAGCTTAGTAGAAATTCAAATCATGAACGGAAGCCAATTGAATAATAAACCCCAGTGAAAGAATTTGCAGCGTTTTTTGTGTTTGATTAATAAACATTTTGATTCATTGATTCATTCATTTAATTAAAAAACCCGGCAAGGAGGGGGGCTCGTTGTTGCAGCGTTCCTGTTTTAAACGATGGGCCAGAAATACCCGAAAATGCAATAAAGTCTATTTCGCTTTTCCTGGCGTTTATTGGGTTCGTGGAATAAGCGATTAATTTTTTTTATCTTCTATCGAATTAGCTCGCCCCACCAGCAATCCATATAGACTCACGGTTTAGAAGTGATGAAGTTTCCGAAAGCTTGTCCATCGAATCGTTGTTACTACTCGTACCTTCTATTCCACATCTTTCAAGATTCTTAAAACCATTTCATTGGTCTAAACGTGCGTGTTACATATACGAGGAAGCCATGTGCCACATTCAACTTCAGACGTTATTATTAAATGTTTTTTAGCTTGCTACCCAATGGAATACCGCAAGAATATACAACTACAAGTATTAAGGGAAAAGCACCAATAGTGAACACTTCGGAAAAAAAGTTGTAGAATAAGGATTCGGATTGAGCAGGGCACTTGAATCTTTTTGGATTAACTAAAGTAATAGCCTAACAAACGTGATGAACCAAAAGGCCAAATGTTAGGGCCAAAATGAAAAATAATAACTTGACATTAAAAACAACCAGTCTGTGGGTGGAGTGAATTTGAGCAGGACGCTGTGCAAAATGCTAAGGAATAGAAAGTATGTTTTAAGCAATGTTCACATGTAATATTCAAATATTTGTGCCCATTGGTTTGAATATATACTTCAGTAACTAAATTGACGATTTTCCAGTCGCCTAACTCCGTTAATATTGATAAAGTGGGCTTTTAAAGCATGTCCACTTCTAGTACAACAAAAATGACGGATGCTCCGGTAGTGGACATCTCTGTTCACTACTGGTGCAACTTCCCTTTTCACGAAAGGATATTTTCTTAATTTTCTACTTGTTCATTTGTATTGGAACAAGCTCTCGGTACGATTTTCAAATGAATATAGTGTTGCGAACCAGAGGCGGACAGGGGGTGTCCTCTACTAGTGCAAGAGATGTCCACTACTAGTCCATGAGCTATCTTCTACGTATACATGAATTGTTCTCTACTGGTGCTCACTTCATTCTTCCAGTTGAATGGAATTCTTTTTGTTTTACTACCTATTAGATATATACATGATTTTAAACGAGATTTTACGTCGTCTTGTTGATATCTACGACGTGTCCACTACTGGGTCATGAAGTGTCCACTACATCAACACTAGAAAATTTTAGCTGTCCACTACTGGTGTTTTCTGTTATTCCACAAAATTTGACTCTATTTCTTCAAACATTTATAAAATTGGTGTTTCCTTTGATTAAACTCAACTAAAAATGTCTGAAGAACGTGTAGATACCCAAAAAAAAAAATTTGAGAGCTAAACATGTTATGGCACAAGCAATCCACAAGATATAAATAACATGCTGTATAGATCATTGAAAATTATTATTGACTAAAGAACTTCGTTCAATTAGGCGAAGTAAATGTTGAATTAGGGTAAATTTATTGTTATGCAGGAGCGTAACTTGAGAAAATAAAGGTAGGCATGTTCAACTATTGAACAAACTATAATGAATATACCTAATAAGTCCGAACAATCCCGCCAGTGAAATCGGTCAAGAACTTCCCCAGCTTGTGGCAAGGTTTTGATTGCCATGCGCACTAGCGACGTTGATCCTCTGAAACCTCGGGGATTTGGGATATATCGAAATTGGTCAAGAACTAACAGTATCGCGTAACTATCAATATCAATTATACGTAAAGCGCATGCGCAGAGGTCAATATTGATCCGGGGTTACATGAAACCTATAGGGGAATCTAGTTTTTTAACCGTGGTCCCAAGAAGATTTCATCAAAATGGACTACCTGCTATTTTGTTAACAAGACCAGACCAGCCAGACACACAGACAGACACACAGCAGATCAGGACAAACGTTCACAGGTCTAAAACGCGAAATCAAATGGTAATTGATAGACATTTACATTTTCACATTCCGAATAATCTGATCCAACATGCACAGTAAAAATTTAGTGAGTTCAAGCATTTGGTCACATGAAACTTTTATGAGGTAACACAAACAATCACACAAGATTTTCTTAACATGTCCACTACTGGTGCTTTCCCTTAGTTACCGAATATAATACATTAACTAGGTATTTGGAGGAGCATGATATGTACACGGAAGACGCCCTACGGTCCGCTGCCCCCAAAACACACCGCAACACAGTAACTTTTGTCAACTTCAAAACGTGAAAGTGCGGTCTTTCTTCGGTGTATTATTTGAACGATATCTGCCCCTAACAGTGGAAATTCCTCCTTGTCAAGTAGAAAGTTTTCCCTTGTCGAGATGGATGCAAGAGAATAAACTTGCGCGTCATAGCTCCGTTTAAGAATGGACCGACGCCGGGTACCGTACCGGAACATTGTAGGTACCATCTCTTGACAATATCAGCCCGCGACGGGCCTGGGAATTGACCAAAGAAATCGAAACTTGTTGAGTAACGATCCGTCCTATTCAGAAGAGAAAGAAAGGTACCGGCAGCGTGGGACACTTACTCGGAATACATATGTACAACATTCTGTTTCTCTAACGGCATAAATAAATAAAAATGTATATTATTCACTACTTTACACCTCAATGGGCTGTTGTCCTTATTTATCGTTTCAAATACAAGTTTGAAGACTAGATCGTCTTTTCATGCATTGACGTTTAAAAAACGATGGCTTTCAATTCAATTGGCTTTCGTTCATGATTTGAATTTCTACTAAGCTTTGGAGTGTGCGTGTTTCACAAGTGATAGAGCGATTATTGAATTTCAGGAGATATGCATAGAGCATGTAAATCTGTTCTCAACCAAAATACCTATTTGGATTGATCAGTTGATCATATTTGTGTGCCTCCTGAAATTCAATAATCGCTCTATCACTTGTGAAACACGCACACTCCAAAGGTTAGTAGAAATTCAAATCATGAATCATCCAATTGAATAAATAAACCCCAGTGAAAGAAATTGCAGCGTTTTTTAATGGTTATCAAATGCTTCAACCCGTGTATCGGCTACAAAGCCTTTTAGGAGTTCACTCCAGTATCTACATTACTACATCACTACGTCACTAGGTTACTGCTATCAAAACAAAAACAATTATAAACCAAAACCCCAGTGAAAGAATTTGCAAGCGTTTCATGCATATCAGAATGCTACAACCCGTGTATCGGCTTTTAGGAGTTCACTCCAGTATCCACATTAACTACATCACTACGTCACTAGGTTACTGCTATCAACACAAATAAACCAATAAACTTCAACCCGTGTATCAAAATAACGCGAATGTTGGCACTGATATCAACACAAAAACAATAATAAACCAAAATCGCGAATGCCATAAATCATCGGGAATGGTTTGACCTACGGACCTGGGGAGGGGCTCATTCGATTCCTCGTGGAGTGTTCTTCAAAAAGAGTACAAATTTAGGCCGCCTTGACTTTTTTGAGGTTTTTAGGGATTTTACAAAATTTTGACAACCCTTAAAGGGCACTTTAAATTAAGTGAGAGAGCTGGCTCAAGAATTGGGGCGTCGTCGGACCAAAATGGATTTTTCCTGAAAATTTCAGATCTTTTGCTCCAGCCGTTTGGGAGAAATCGTGCGTACGGCGGACGGACGGAAAAAGTTTTTTTGCAGATTCGGATTCTACACCCTTTGAAACGTAAACCATGAAATTTTCAGGGGAGGTTAGAATTTTTTTTTTTCAAGAGCGATTACAATGGTTTATTATTGAATAATAAACCAAAATTCGTCAAATTTACAAAAAACTCACATTTTTGGATAAAAACTAGAATTTTTCAAGAAACTGTGTGTGATAGACAGAGTCTGACTTCAAATTCGTGTTCAGCACATTTGAAAACAGTAAGAAAGCATATTTTGGTTTGAAGGAGGGTTTTCGTGCACAACAGTGTTATTAGATCTTAATAAACCCCAAATATTATACTGGGTGTCTCACGAGTTGTTTCCCCCCCCCCCCCCCCCTCCTAAAATAAATATATTACGATCTAAATTTGGTTATTTCTCGTCCGTTTTTTTTTAAATCTTAGGCGTCTGTTTTCAGATTTTTACGGGGATTAGTTTTCGAGGTCCGGTTGAAAAATGTAAAAATAGGAGATTGAAACCTTCTTCAGTGGTCAAGTGAAAAATCATCTTAATCTGAGAGTTGAAAGTCGGCATAAATTAGCTGCCGTTACAGTGACCTTTGAATAATCAGATAAGTATTTTGTTTCTTCTGTTTACAACCTCGAGGTAGCTAAGTGTGCCTGATGTACACACAACCAAAGATCATCTGATAAGAGTTGATGTTTCTAGCCAAACCATGAAAGCGATAAAACTCCACCTTGTCCACTCATCCACTGGACACAGCTCACTTTCCTTAGTTCTGTCTTCGACATCATTGTCATCATGCCTCGTGCTCCTTCCACGCGTTATTCAATGGAAGAAAGGGCTGCTATGGTCCAAACACACGCGCGAAAAAAGACGATTTTTTCACGAGAAACAACCAAATTTAGGTCAATATTCCGCAAAAATTGAGCCGAATCAAGAAACGGATAGCACCACGTGAATCAGCGTTAAAAAACAATGAAAATTCATGTGCCACACTTTAGAGTTCACCATCATCCACTATTTGACAATTTTGGGGTTGCGCAACTTTGCGTGCTCGCTGAACCGGTTGCGCGCAATAAAAAAAATTGATTCAGGGGTCAAATTTTCATGAAATTTTGGTAGAATCCGAATCTGTAATAAAAAATTTAGGTTCTCATTTAAAATAAGAAAGTTAGTGTCAGTTGCTGCAAGATTGCGCAGTTGCGCGGGGTGCGCAAATATGATATTTGAGATCCTTGGAAAAACTTATGAAGATTCAAAAAAAAATTTTTTTGTTTACTCCCGTTTGGACGATTTTAGGAGGGGGGGAACAACTCGTGAGACACCCTGTATTCGTGTGAGAAATATCCAGTTGTATGTTAAAAACTTTCACAATTAGTGAAAGAGCCATTATTTGAAATCAGCTGATTTCTTCATACCTTGGTTTGGGGTGATGTCATATAACGCATCGTAATACATCTGCCCCGCATTCCGTGGAGAAGAACCTTTGGCAGACAATCAGATAACGTGATGTCGCAACGGTTGATGATTACCCCGTTTTGAGTCTCGGTATCTACATAGCTATCTGTTGATCGTCCTATCTGCAAGTCTTCCTTCCTCCAGTTTCGGGCACTGAAAAAAAAAAAAAAAAATCTTTCGATTATCTTCCGTATCCGATTAAAATCATCATCATGTTTCAACAAATTAATATATTGCAACACAATGGTGTTACGTGTGGACGCTTGCGGCATTTCAAGTGACTCAATCGGGAACGGTACCTACATACCCGTCTACAATCGGTCAGCTGAGGAAGAAGAGATCATCACCTCCCTACCTGTATCCTTCCTTGCTTACTGTGTGTAGGTAATAATGGGTAGATTGTCAGAGGACGTAATCCCCGGTTGTGCCGTCGCTGGAGCGTAGGAAATTATGTAAAGTAGTGTTTAGGGAAGGAGAGCGTTCCATAATTGAGACCACCTATGGTCACAGTGCTGTGTATATCCGGACGTTGACGTCTTCTAGTTTTCTGAAGGTCAAACAACTAAGGTAACGGTACCGGTAGTGGCCACAGTTAAGAATTTTTTTCTTTAGTTTTGACAATTGTGGGCCAACAGTAGTACTGACTTTCTTCAGGACTCATTTAGAATATAGCCCGACTCTTCCCTAACATATCCATTGCCTAAAACTATCAAAAGAACAATTTTTTCTATTTTTTATTAATTTTTTCTCACACCTTTATTTTGATCTAGTAGTGGCCACATCAAATTACGAAATTTCCAGTAGTGGCCACGTGCATGTCTCAGTAGTGGCCACTTGACATTTTGCCCTCCTTACGTGTTTAATATCATTAAATTCAATACCAGATGAACAAAATTGATTCTATCCAGTAGAAGCTCTAGGATACAGCCCAACAAACGAGGAAACTAGGGACGGTCATATTGAGAAGTTTAGCACAATTTCCAATGATGCTCTGCGCACTCCTAGTTCAACCTCTGACTGCAAGATGACATGAGCTGTACCTCCTGCAAGTTTGAAGCCACTAGGAGACCGGGAATCCTTATTTCTCAAATATAAACTTTAAAATGGCCACTACTGGAGCAGTGGCCACTACCGGTGCCGTTACCTTACGCCAGAAATTTTTTTTAACCAGGCCCCCCAAGCTTAGTATAAATTCAAATCATCAACGTAAGCCAATTGAATAATAAACCCCAGTGAAAGAATTTGCAGCGTTTTTTCACTCTTGTACCAATAGACCTATCCATGTCAATAAAAGCTAAGCAGTTATTTTTTGTTAGTTTTGTTTATTTGAAAATTATGGATGAGGCCAACCAGAGCTATATAACGAGGATTGAAATTTTGAGAACTAATAATGTTGAGAATTGGGTAGGTAAGTGATGGTAAAGTACATAACATTACATAAGGAATATAGTGGGTAACAGTTATGGATTGTGTTAAACACCAAGTAAAAGATATGGAAAATGATGCAGTTAATGATTTTAATGTGGACACTGAATCGACAGAAAAAGCCAAAATCATGATCTAAGTAAAGCAAAAGATTTGGTGAGCCGTTTTGTTTCACCCGAGGCCGGTTCATTAAATATTTTGTGGAACAAGAAGACACTGAAGAGATCGATGATATTGCAACTGGGGCGAGGCATAAGAAATAATTCCCTCCAGTAATGCGGGGGGAATTTATCCTGTCGCTTATAAGTTTATGGAGATATGTTTAATTGACCTCATTACTCCTCCAGATATATTCCCATTTCATCCTATCTCGGAAGGCGAGAAGTCGCAACGGCTCACAGGATAATGTCAGAAGAGGATTAAAAATTGCGCTTGAGATCGCCTCCCATTTCATATCATCATCCCCTGTCAAGTTCACGAGCGCCCGGAACGTCTATTATCCTTCGGCGGTTTGCTATGTACAGTTAGGACGATTAGATCCCTGAAGCAGGTCCCCCTTCGGAGCGCTTGACCTTCCAAGAATGCAGGGTCCAGTTGATACCGACGATCAACTTACCCCTTGAATATAGACGACAATTTTTCTTTTCGTTGTTGTTGACATACCTGAATCCGATATATCTCGTGTATCAATGCTAGGGACGTCGGAATCAACCCAGTAACCCAAAAGCTCATATTCTCAACTCAATTTTAAGCTCTGGAATTTTTCGGTTTGAAGTCCGTTTCTTAACCTATTTTGCAAAAAACCCGATTCCTAGATGGTTAAAACAGTGGTGTCCACAGGGGGGGGGGGGGGCTATGACGCTGACTGCGTGATTGAAATTCTTGGGGGGGTGTCCAAATAAATTTTTTGGGGGGGAAAGTTGATTGAAACAGTGTTTAGCGTGACGACATTCAAAAATAAACCACATCCTAGGTAAAGAACCTCAAAAAATATACACGTTTTGTTTAAATAAACAATATTGTTGACTGGGTTTGAATATTTTCCATACCTATTCTTTTAATTTTGGATAAAATAAGGGGTGCTTACCAGTACTTTTTACATTTGGTAAACAATCACAAATATGATCAACTGAACAATCCAAAAAGGTATTTTGGTTGAGAACAGATTTACGTGCTGTATGCATATCTCCTGAAATTCAATAATCGCTCTATCGCCTGTGAAACACGCACACTCCAAAGCTTAGTAGAAATTCAAATCGTGAACGCAAACCAAATGAATAATAAACCCCAGTGAAAGAATTTGCAGCGTTTTCCTGGAAATTGCAGATTTTCTGATTTTCCTGAAAATTATCAGAATGCTTCAACCCGTGTATCGGCTACAAAGCCTTTTAGGAGTTCACTCCAGTATCCACATTACTACATCACTACGTCACTAGGTTACTGATATCAACACAAAAACAATAATTGTTATAATTATTATAAACCAAAATAACGCGAATGTTGTCACCATAGATCGGGAATGGTTTGACCTACGGACCTGGGGAGGGGCTCATTCGATTCCTCGTGGAGTGTTCTTCAAAAAGAGTACAAATTTAGGCCGCCTTGACTTTTTTGGTGGTTTTTAGGGATTTTACAAAACTTTGACAACCCTTAAAGGGCATTTTAAATTAAGTGAGAGAGCTGGCTCAAGAATTGGGGCGTCGCCGGACCAAGATGGATTTTTCCAGAAAATTTCAGATTTTTTGCTCCAGCCGTTTTGGAGAAATCGTGCGTACGGCGTACGACGGACGGACGGAAAAATTTTTATAGCAGATTCGGATTCTACACCCTTTGAAAGGTCTACATGAAATTTTCAGGGGGGTTAGAATTTTTTTTTTTTTCAAGAGCGATTACAATGGTTTATTATTGCATAATAAACCAAAACAGAGTAAGCAGGTCAAGAGACAACACAAGAATGTAATTTCTGAACAATTAATTGCTGTTAATGTGTAAACAAACCATATTGTCAACAATCATAACAGAACGGGATTGGGAGTAATAACTAAATCGCATTTTCACACAACTCAAGTTCAGCCAAATTTTTATTCAAATAATCCCAACTCTGGTGAATATACATACATTGAACAACATTGTTCTATCTTGCACTCAACCATCTCGACTCGTACTTTCTCTTTAAACTAAATGTTACAATGAGTGAAGAAGCTGTACTGGCCACCCACCTAGGCAGACAATTTTTTTTCTTTTTAATTAAGTGACTACACTTAAGATCATGTCAAGGCCAATTGCGAACGAATCAAAAGGACAACTAATTACTGAGATATTGAGCCGCCATTAACACAGCTCAGCTTGTGACAGAATGTTTACAAGTTCTAACTATCGTTGACAGAAATGAAGATCGCCTTCTTCTTCTTGTCGAAAAGCAATTAGAAATCCTTTTCAAGTATGAGGAAGAAACCTGTTCGTTGGTAGTTTCCTTTCTGCCTCATGAAAATAGAAGAATCTACATCGAGAGCTGGCGGGCTAACGACTGCAATCGGTGGGCGCTGAGCAAAAAACTTCGGAAGCCTCTTATGAAAAATCCGTTTTTTTCCTTACAATCTTCCCATTTGCACCACTTATAATTTATGGAGTCTACCTTTTTTTTCTTCTTCTTATGTTGTTGGAAATAATCCCCATTGCAGTTTCATCCGGTGTTTTTGCCGTATAGTAGGGATGCAAAAAAAGTATCGATTTAAAGAATCGCTTTTTTGAAAATAAAGTATCGATACTTTCAGATTCTTTTTGTCCCCCAAGTATCGAAGAATCGATTCAAAATTTTGAGAATCGGCCAATTCATTTTGAAGCAAATTTTTGACAATTCCAACAACAACAATGGAAAAGGAGCAAGAAGTGAAAATACGTCAAGAATGAAGAACACTCATCACAGCTTATTACAATCTAATGACCAACAGTTGTTACTAATCTACAACTATCATCTCCTCATACACATTACCTATGTCTGGAATGATTGCGGTCAAGATGTTAAAATTTAAAGAAGACCCTGGGTATCAACCATGTTGGGTCAAAAAGGAAATGTGAAAGAAGTTGTGTCCAAAAATGTGAAAGATGTTGTTTCCAAGTTGTGCCATAACTAATGAACAAGTTTGCTCCGTGCATCTTCAGTGAGTACCATCTCATCTGGGGGTAACAGGTGATGAACAAGCCGACAGATATGCGGATTGGATTAAGCAAAAGAGACATTGGAAGTAGAACATGCTACGCGCGTTGCGACCCTGAGATCCTGCTGCAAACAAGGAACGAGTGGGTATTGTACAAAACTAATGCTGGAGTCCAGCAGCTGGACTGGACAAGAACAACTCCAAGAACGATCCTTCAACAACACCAATGACTACTCCACAGACAACAAATAGGAGAAAAGAAGAAGTGCATTTAATGCACTATGACTCGTTTCAAAATTCAAAGACGTATCCATTCTTGAAAAAAATCGATACTTTCATGAAAGATTATAATTTATCAATCATAAATTCACTAATCATCATTCGAATAAGACTCATTTAAAAATTACAAAAAAGTATCTATTGTAAATTAATTTTCTAAATAAATCGATTCTAAATAAATTTTCTGATTCTAATACGACTCATTTAAGAATTTGAAAAAATCGATACGATATTTTTTGATTCTTACCAAAAGATCGATACGATTTAAATCTTCTTAAATCTTTTTTTTTAAGAAAGTTGCGTCCCTACCGTATAGTGCAAGTCGAATTTCCTTGTAAAGTTTTGTGTCATCTGTTGATACCAGAGAAGACATTTAAGCTACGATGATTTCTTTCAAATGACAAACTTTGAGCACTTGATTCGTACAGACTATCTAAAAGTTAGTCCCATTTGTAAGCGCACTAACATCCAGTAACTAACTCAAAAAAAAAATACTAGTTAAAATATTTCCGGTAAAACGCACTTTGGGCGGATAAAATTTCGGATTAAGTTAAATTCTGACTCACGTTTTTACCATGAAATGAGATTAGAGGTACATTTCGATCAATTACCGGCTTACTTACCACATAATATCTACCACATGAAATCTACAAAAATAATTGTTGGACAAATTTGAACAGGAAATTATTGATCAATGAAGGACAGCGATTGTCCCGTAAAACAGGAATCACCCATAATACGAGAGTACATCACACATATGCGAAGGAACCCACCAACTGAAAATAAATTGGATCAAATGAAAGACCTACCACACTATAATTTTCATTGAAATTATTAGTTTATGATTAGGCCAATTATCATTCGCATTACTCTATTAGGGTCATAGCTGAACTACCGGATACTCGTACTTCTGTGGAGGAACTAGCAATATCATACTGCGATCACCTGACACATCTGTCTTCAGACTGTTGCTATCAGATTATTATGCAGAGTATGTGGACCCCTTTTTTGGAGGCTGGCAAATCTAAAAGCTTTCAACTCAATTTTTTTGTTTTTGGCATGGATATGTCTTTTGGCTTTGGGTCAAGGAATTATTCGCGACACTTTTTTTTCTCCACACAAAATGCAACGCTCCGGCACTTTAGGCTATCATTAACTCGAAAAGTGAAGGCTTGGTAGAAATCAATGAGGACAATTGCTTCTACTATCAACTAACCCTTCTAACCCTAACTATTTCTATCAAATAACCCGTTGTTTTGATAGCGATATGATAAATTCTAACAACTTTTCCTCTTCGTCATTTTCCTACATTTCCAAACTTGTGGGAATCATAAATGTGCTTGATCGAGTCCACCTATCTCTACAACCCGAAACAACACAGTCATTCAGATCATATGGAAACAAGAAATTTCATCTCACATTTTTCTTACCATAAACCATTATTGAGCATACTAACGCTACCGCTAATATTTCCAAATTTTGACAATTTTTTTCATTTACGTTCAATGCCAATAAATTTTTCATAAAATATCTTATGTGTATTTTATTTATTTCATCATTCTGATTTGCTGTTCTCCATTTGCTATTCACAAGGTACATACCACAACATGATGACACACTAGTTGCCACATTTGCAGACGACACGGCCAACCTCTCACTTGGTGATGACATCGTTAGTGATAAGCAAAAAATTACTAAAGTCAGGTAACGACATAGCAGAGTGGAGCAAAGTGTGGAGAATGGAACTTGATGAATCAAAATCAACACACATAAACTTCGCAAACCGTAAATGTTCAACCGCAGATGTTACAATCAATTCAAATAAAATACTATACGGTAATTCAGTAAAATATTTGGGGATGAGCCTTGATTCGAAAAATCAAATTGGAATAATCTCATAGAAAAGAAAAAGCAAGAATTGAAGAACAGGTCTAAAAGGATGTACTGGCTGTTGGGAAGGATTCCCGCCTAGCACTCCACAACAAACTACTAGTATATAAGCAGATTCTTCGCTCTATCTGGACGTATAGGATTCTATGGGGATGTGCCACAAAAAAAAAAAAAAAAAAAAAAAAAAAAACCTAAAAAAAATACAAACATTTCAAAATAAAATACTGAGAAGTATTGTAGGTGCCCCCTGGTACATGAGAAGTGATGACATTCATAAGGA
Organism: Creontiades dilutus; assembly: GCA_031894815.1. NCBI lineage: Eukaryota > Metazoa > Arthropoda > Insecta > Hemiptera > Miridae > Creontiades > Creontiades dilutus. The sequence goes on along the minus strand of JAVIWC010000946.1, from coordinate 200,188 downwards.
CCTGAGGATAGAGACAGTCTGTGAAACAGTTACTGAGTACGCGAGGAAGCACGAACAATGGCTCCACAAACACAAGAACCCGGAGATGCTTGACGTTTTGGACATTACGGATGAACTTCGGCGCCTCAAGAGGAAAAAACGCTGCAAATTCTTTCACTGGGGTTTATTATTCAATTGGCTTGCGTTCATGATTTGAATTTCTACTAAGCTTTGGAGTGTGCGTGTTTCACAGGTGATAGAGCGAATACTGAATTTCAGGAGATATGCATAGAGCACTTGAATCAGTTCTCAACCAAAATACTTATTTGGATTGTTCAGTTGATCATATTTGTGTGCCTCCTGAAATTCAATGATCACTCTATCACCTGTAAAACACGCACACTCCAAAGCTTAGTAGAAATTCAAATCATGAACGCAAGCCAATTGAATAATAAACCCCAGTGAAAGAATTTGCAGCGTTTCATTCGTATCAGAATGCTTCAACCCGTGTATTGGCTACAAAGCCTTTTAGGAGTTCACTCCAGTATCCACATTACTACATCACTAGGTTACTGCGATGAAAACATAAACAATAATAAACCAAAAAAACGCAAATGTTGGCACCATAAATCGGGCCGTATATCGGGAATGGTTTGAGCTACGAACCTGGGGAAGGGCTCATTCGATTCCTCATGGAAAGTTCTTCAAAAAGAGTCCAAATTTAAGCCGCTTCGACTTTTTTGAGGTTTTTAGGGATTTTACAAAACAAATGTGTTTGTTTGAAGAACGAGAACAATAATCTGAAACTATATACGCTATAGTTGCTTATTATTGAATTTTATGTTTTGTATTGCTCTAAATGGGACAAAACCGAAGTGGTGGGATGGAATTACCCTTTACCTGCTCTTGAGGCTGAAAAACTGCGCGTCAAGGGTCGTGTAGCAATTTCAAGACGCGAGAAGGGGAAACTACCTATATTCATCATGATGTCGAACCCCTTGAATGCAATAAATTCTAAGTAAGAAAAGGAATATGCTGCCCTGCCACCTGACATGTGTTTGCAGGATGGGATATGATGTGCAATTTATGCATTTCACTACGGCATTCGTTCATAATTGTTCGTTTTATCGAGCCTAGCGGTCATGAAAAATATTGGTAGTAACTCCTGCTATGGAGTCTCGATTAATTCACAATCCGTTGCTATCCCAGTTCCCTCTGATTTACATCTTGCAGCGGGGCTCCGTATTTACACAGCTCATGTGACACTTGGGAGCCGACCGGTTATAAAGCCCCGACCACTTGTTCCCCAGTCGATAAGACTTGCAGGGGTTAGCGAATGTAAAGTTGCAATATCCCGTTTGGTTGACCGCCTAGTTTTGTCAACTGTTAGCTTTGTACTCGGTCGACCGGACGGTGCCGGACCCGTAGTCGGCTAATGAACCTAATTTAATCGTCTGTAGGTAAAAGCAGATAGAACCTTAAACGAACTCGTATTACCAACGATAGGTGGGTGGGTAAGACGCCTAACCAGTTGTGTAGGGCCTACAGCAAGTTCTAACTTCAACATTCCTTACATGACTGATGGTGTACAACTGACTACGAGTAAACTCTTTATCACCCGCGATTTGGGCATTCAACAACAGCGACATTTTTCTACAAACTTAATCACTTACGATGAAGTAAAGTATTTCCACCAAAACGGAGAGTTTTAATGTTATATTGATTTTGATGGTCAGGCAACAATAACGCAACAATAGCTACTTTCTTCTTCTGGTGATTGTCATCCTTGTGGATGATACGTAATAGTGGCTAAAATACTTCGGTACTATTTTCTGTTGTTTTTCATTTTTTTTGTGTGTCTGTGTAAAATTTGACTTTCTTCTGCTACAACATCAACGTACGCGGAAGGAAACGTTCCTTTCAAAGAAGGAAACCTCTTCGTTGATTCCATTATCCAGTGATTCTTCAAGATGGATTCCTTGAAATTATAGGTGCTGAGAACTTGTGGTCGCAAATGAATTTGTCAACTATAAAAGCAAACGCCTCTATTCTTTACGAACGTTGGGGGAACCATTGGCTTTCCGTAGACACAGAGCGTTGCCTCAATTCAAGGTACAATAGATACTTTTCCCGGATCTGCTCTTTTGGACCTCCCGCCACCTATATCGGCAACATGAGAAATCCTATATTCGAAAGACTGTTTGCACAACTGAGGCTCGGTTACAAGGAAAAGCTGATCCTATATATCGACCGAAAACAGCATACCTCGAATTGCTCAGAGCTCTGCATGGTCTGCAACCGTTTGGAACCTGAGACTTTGGCACATTTTTTGTTCCTGTGTCCTATATATACCCCGTATAGATCTAACTATTTACAGAAGTTCTTCACTAACGTTACCACATTTGATAATGACAACGTTGATTCTGCGACCATTGATTTGCTCGACTGCTCAAATGAAATAGAAATATCACTGCAATCTGCAGATACGTCAGGAGTTCATTGAGACTCCGATTCTCTCAACGAATGATTCTGGAGTGTGAACTTCTGGTGAATATGTTCTATGAATCAGAAAATCGGGAATGGTCACCGGGTGTATTGGTGTTTATTATTGTTTGTCTTCTATTTTGCTAAAACTTTGTTGCGGACAATTAATCTTCCATGAGTATTAACCAGACACTGTCTTCTTTTTTTTTGTATTTTTGACTAAGGAGTTTTATTTTTTATTCTATACTGATGCAGAAGCGACTCATTGCAATAATATTTATATTTTTTGCAAATAAAGGAATTGAACTTGATTCTTCAAGATGATTATTGTTTCTTTGGGTACTTTTAATGATTGTAAACTAGAGAGCTGCCAGCTCCAAACCTTGAAAGATCAATAATTTTCATCAACGACTAATAGATCTTTCTGCTTGTAGCCCTTTCTCCTTACCTAGGAGGGTATGACATTTAACATAACTTTTGGAAATCAATTTTCTGACACTGGAAGCCAAGGTGGGTAAATCAGATATAGGCATTGCTACCTTGGAGAATCCAGTTTGGCCACCTTTCTATGACGAATGAAGGGTCTTTTATGGGGTTTTACGAAGGCTCTTGAGGTATCTGTCGATCAAAACGGTCACCCCTTCCAACTATACATGTCTCTCTGATTTTGATGCCTCTATTGAACTTCCAATGTTGGAACATCGCCGTTCTGTAGCCGATTTGTTGTTTTACCGCAAACTCCGTATCTACTTACAGCCTAATGTGGCCATCCCTTGATAACTATTGATGGTTTTGCGGGCACAAGACCAAACACAGATAAATACGATCAAAACTCAAAAGTATAGAAGGGTTTTAATCATGTAATGTGTCTGGAAATTTTGATTTTGCCAACAATTTTGTTTTGTTTTTCAGTCTCCTTAAATGTTCACAGGACATCGTAGACCTGACATTGCTCAATCTCCCCTTGAAAAGAATGATGAATGATGATGACGGCTGGGCCAACGGAAAACGCTTAGTTAATAGGCTTAAGTCTCATTCGTGCTCTGAATTAGGCAACAAATCGATCCATTGACTAAGAACGGCCATGCACCACTTACGCCAAAAAGAAGAGGACTAAGTTAGCATTGGAACTTAGTAGAATCCCATAGGCCATTGGTAACAAGGTAGGTACGCCAGTGTGGACGTTGTGGAGCTCCACAACTCCTACCAATAAACAGACCATTCAACGTTTCCAGAACTCTGTACTACTTCGTATCACCTATACGACGTGGTACTTCCGAAATGAGTGGCTTCAATTGGGAATTGTGGATAAGGGTGATCAAAAAGTGAGCAACGGCATCTTGGCAGACTAAAAAATCATGTGCAAATTCTTCCACTGGGGTTTATTATTCAATTCGCTTGCGTTCATGATTTGAATTTCTACTAAGTTTTGGAGTGTGCGTGTTTCACAGGTGATAGAGTGATTATTGAATTTCAGGAGGCACACGAACATGATCAAGTGAACAATCCAAATAGGTATTTTGGTTGAGAACAGATTTACGTGCTCTATGCATATCTCCTGAAATTCAATAATCGCTCTATCACCTGTGAAACACGCACACTCCAAAGCTTAGTAGAAATTCAAATCATGAACGCAAGCGAATTGAATAATAAACCACAGTGGAAGAATTTGCAGCGTTTTTTTTTAAATTTTTTTCAATGGTTATCAGAATGCTTCAACCCGTGTATCGGCTACAAAGCCTTTTAGGAGTTCACTCCAGTATCCACATTACTACATCACTGCATCACTACGTCACTAGGTTACTGATATCAACACAAAAACAATAATAAACCAAAATAACGCGAATGTTGGCACCATAAACCGGGCCATAGATCGGGAATGGTTTGACCTACGGACCTGGGGAGGGGCTCATTCGATTCCTCGTGGAGTGTTCTTCAAAAAGAGTACAAATTTAGGCCGCCTTGACTTTTTTTGAGGTTTTTAGGGATTTTACAAAACTTTGACAACCATTAAAGGGCACTTTAAATTAAGTAAGAGAGCTGGCTCAAGAATTGGGGCGTCGCCGGACCAACATGGATTTTTCGTGAAAATTTCAGCTTTTTTGCTTCAGCCGTTTAAGAGAAATCGTGCGTACGGAGTACGGCGGACGGACGGAAAAATTTGTATTGCAGATTCGGATTCTACACCCTTTGAAACGTAAATTATGAAATATTCGGGGCGGTTAGAATGGTTTATAATTGAATAAAAACCAAAATCATGTGAATGATGAAGCTGTGATTCGCCTGGATATGTAAGATCCTCGGGTTTGAAACTGCTTGAGCTTGTGTAAGAATTGATTGTTGTGAGGTAGAGAGATATGGGACAAAGTTTTGCATCGGAGGTCCTAGAAATGTTATTGCAGTAATATAAATCAGATTTATATTATTAATGAATTTACTCAGTGCAATAGCAGCTTAAAAGAAAATCTCCCTAAAGAAAATTTTGCTTCCAGCAGGTAGACTCGGGACCTATATGTACTTATTCAAAGCGCACTAGAAACATACGAGACGTACATGAACTGCTGTGCGTGGGCACACAACTAAAAGCACAGATTTGATGCCACAGTAACAAGTATAGGCTACACCAAGGACTCGGAAATCCATACTCAGCGTAATTATTATACAAGATCAGGTTCTTGACCAACTCCCCGAATACCCCATTTTTAATTTTTTTTTTCCTTGTTCCTCGGAGCCTTCAGTATTTTAATCTTCAACAACGGGACCCTTCAAAGCACAAGACGTCGCTCCGAAGCCCACCGAAAAAAAAACTCGACCTGCAACTTTTTTGACCCGAATTTTGGAGCCACAGAGGAGAAGAAAGGGCGCCCTATATACAGCCGGTCCTGTTACATCCATTAATGAGAGACACGTGGAGAGAAGAGAAGGGGAAAAATTGAATTACCAGAAAAACGAAATAACGCTGTTAACTAAAGATTTAAGTTTTAAGGTTTTCAGGGACCGAAAATGACGTTTTTCTAGAAAATCCGAAGTTGAAGATGATTTGAACTTTAAACGATTAGGTTTTTAAACAAGTAAAGTTGAAGATTAACAAATTCTTTGATTAAACACATTTGTTTCAAAATATTTTCGAATAGTAAGTTGGAAAAGGCGTTAACGGAATTTTCGAGTTTCAAAGATTCCAAAACTTTTATAAAATTCATTGCATCGATTGCGGAAGCCGTCTTAATGTTTAAGTAACGTGGTTTTGAAGGCTTCGTCTTAGTTGGTGTTAATTTCATTTGGTAAGATTGAACTAGTGCTCACTTTATAAATAATAAGTATAAAGTTGATAATTCCTTATTAGATCATATTAACCGTGTAATACCACTGCGAAAACTGGAAATCCTTCAATAGTTGCCTATACAAGTGCTATGTTACCCACCTCACTAAAATTACTAAAACTCCCTTAACTTGCTCTAAAAATTCAAACTTGAGGACACTGTTGGAAAGAGCATTGAACTTCCTGTCTCTTGGATGCCTAACAAAACATTTCACGCGCCGTGGAGTGAAAATGGATTCCAAAAAGTAAACTTTGTCAAAATTCCAAAAAATTATTTTTCATACGCCATGTAATCCGATTAGTTTTTGCATCAGGATTGTTCGACTCTTAAAAACCGCGTCAGAAGTCAGCTTTCTAACAGACTAACCAATTTTCTTGTTGCGATCAGATTTTAAGAGTAGAAAATGAGGATTGACTGAGGAAAATCGTTCATTTATACAGTGAAATCGATGTAGTTCAACCATGTTTTGGTTTATTATTCAATGAAAACCATGAATCGATTGACTACAGAAGTTCAGATCTCCCGGAAAATCGTTCATTTATACAGTGAAATCGATGTAGTTCAACCATGTTTTTGGTTTATTATTCAATATTAAACCATTGAAATCGCTCTTGAAAAAAAAAAAAAAAAAAAAAAAAAACTAACCCCCCTGAAAATTTCACGGTTTACGTTTCAAAGGGTGTAGAATCCGAATCTGCAATAAAAATTTTTCCGTCCGTCCGCCGTACGTCGTACGCCGTACGCACGATTTCTCCCAAACGGCTGGAAGCAAAAGATCTGAAATTTTCAGGAATAATCCATGTTGGTCCGGTGACGCCCCAATTCTTGAGCCAGCTCTCTCTCTTAATTTAAAGTGCCCTTTAAGGGTTGTCAAAGTTTTGTAAAATCCTTAAAAACCTCAAAAAAATCAAGGCGGCCTAAATTTGTGCTCTTTTTGAAGAACACTCCACGAGGAATCGAATGAGCCCCTTCCCAGGTCCGTAGGTCAAACCATTCTCGATCTATGGCCCGATTTATGGTGACAACATTCGCGTTATTTTGGTTTATTATTGTTTTTGTGTTGATATTAGTAACCTAGTGACGTAGTGATGTAGTAATGTGGGTACTGGAGTGAACTCCTAAAAGGGTTTAAAGCCGATACACGGGTTGAAGTATTCTGATGAACATAAAAAACGCTGCAAATTCTTTCACTGGGATTTATTATTCAATTGGCTTGCGTTCATGATTTGAATTTCTACTAAGCTTTGGAGTGTGCGTGTTTCACAGGTGATAGAGCGATTATTGAATTTCAGGAGATATGCATAGAGCACGTAAATCGGTTCTCGACCAAAATAACTATTTGAATTGTTCAGTTGATCATATTTGTGTGCCTCCTGAAATTCAATAATCACTCTACCACCTGTGAAACACGCACACTCCAAAGCTTAGTAGAAATTCAAATCATGAACGCAAGCCAATCGAATAATAAACTCCAGTGAAAGAATTTGCAGCGTTTTTTCATAGTTTGTAACGGTAGATTTACTGTATCTAAGTTGAGTTATTAATACGTTCTTATTACTGCCAGTATTCTAGCAAGCAGGAAATGCAAAGCGATCGGACGAACGTACAGCGATTAGAGTGCGATCTCATTTGATTCGTTGAAATTATATCAATAAATAAGAAACAGAAACACACTGTTTATAAAATGTCTATATTAAAACGTTTCAACCCTTTTAGGATGATCGAAAGTGATGTGCTTATGTGTCTTATCTACTACAAAACCGGAATATATAGCAGAATCAGAAGCAGTGAAAGAATGGCTTCAACGACTCCTGGAAGCCTTGCAATTCAATGCAGAACTCCCAAATTATTTATGGACAATGTGGGTGATTGGAAAGAATCCAGAGTTCCACAAACGTAACCAAACATTTCCCGGTTGATAAATTCGGATGTCTGTTAGTTCTTTTAGAAAGTTGCCAATATTGTTTTACTTTAAATAAACATTGTTCTATAAGATCAACAAGTTCGGATATCTTAACTCCAATGATTCAGGGAATACAGACTCCTTACATTTTGTGATTTTAGACCCAAATTTTATAAATAAACTTTGCCCCAGTAATTTGTGATACAAATTCTGATCGTTGAAATTCAGGAGGGCGACCCACCGACTTAATGGATGGCCGGATTTAGGAGATGAGATATCCCATCCCATCTTCACATAGACCACTTATGGTGGAATTCTAATGACGTCAGATTTCCTAAAAAACTTGTTGTGGTAATAAATCGACCTGTACAGCCGAACCTGCCTAATGGGTTCCTTAACGGATCCTGCGGCGGAAAAATTCGAAGTGCGCACGTTTATCCTTCACTTTTTTTTTAAAGATGAACCTTTGTGAAATTTGCTAATGTCCCAAGTGAAAACATATTATCACTTCATGTTTGATGAGTACGAACAAAAATGTTGCCGATTCTAACCCATGGGTTTATTATTTTTTAAATAATGAGGGATTGATCGTGTCATTGTGATGTTTCGGGGGTCACTATTAGGTTCACAAATTACATTTGCTTTGGCGACCAAAATTACTAGGAAATGATACTCCTCTCACAATAAAAACCTCCAAAAACCACGTATTTGACTCGGTTTTTTTGACATTTCATGTCTTTGCTATGGCACACAACCAAATTGTCGTTATGTCACGTTACGTTACGTAACGAAATATGCTCAATGATTATTATGATTCGTAGAAGTGAGGTAGGTAGGTACCTATATGATTATAGCTGAAATTCGGCTAGGTACCTAGGTACCTATATGATTATAGCTGAAATTTGGCTATATGATTATTATGATTTGGCTGGTAGCCTCCTTAGGACGTGAACAATAAGGTGCAGAGGGTTTTGATCAACAGAGTGGCTCCTGAAGCTAACTTCTTTCCTATCAACTGTGGAAAGCTGAAATTTGGCTGGTAGCCTCCTTAGGACATGAACAATAAGGTGTACAGAGTCTTGATCAGCAGAGTGGCTCCTGAAGCTAACTTCTTTCCTATCAACCGTAGGAAGCTGAAATTTGTCTCGTTAGGACATGAACAACAACGCTACTGGAGTAGGTGATGTAGTCTGGCTCGAATACACAGAAGAAAATGTCCCAATGTGTTGCAGACTCGTATGCAAGCATTTATGATTCTTAGAAGTGAGGTAGTTAGGTACCTATATGATTATAGCTGAAATTTGGCTATATGATTATTATGATTTGGCTGGTAGCCTCCTTAGGACGTGAACAATAAGGTGCAGAGGGTCTTGATCAGCAGAGTGGCTCCTGAAGCTAACTTCTTTCCTATCAACTGTGGAAAGCTGAAATTTGGCTGGTAGCCTCCTTAGGACATGAACAATAAGGTGTACAGGGTCTTGATCAGCAGAGTGGCTCCTGAAGCTAACTTTCCTATCAACCGTCTGAAATTTGTCTCCCTATCAACACAGAAGAAAATGTCCCAATGTGTTGCAGACTCGTATGGAAGCATTTATGATTCTTAGAAGTGAGGTTTAGGTACCTATATGATTATAGCTGAAATTTGCTGAAATTTGGCTGGTAGCCTCCTTAGGACGTGAACAATAAGTTGTACAGGGTCTTGATCAGCTGAGTGGCTACTGAAGCTAACTTCTTTCCTATCAACCGTAGGAAGCTGAAATTTGTCATGAACAACAACGCTTTCTGGAGTAGGTGATGTAGTCTGTTTTGGTTAGGACATGAATTGTGGAACAAAATCTTGAAGTATATGGAAGTATTCACTCATGCATCCAAATTTGAAAACAGTTGAGTGTTACCAAGGTAATCAATGCTACCCAAGCATCAACATATGAAAATAGTTGATTGTTGTCTACGCAATCAATGGTTAGTGGGGTTAATGTACTGTCATGTAGAACATATAACATATAACATACCGTTCTTTTACTACCCACGACGATATATGTATGGATGTAAATAATAAATAAAAATATGAGTTTAATTTTTGTTTTCTTTATATTGAAAAAAAAAATGTAATTCACAGAGGAAGACAAGATTGCTAGAAGATGGAAGGGAAGAAGGAGGGAGGGGAAAGACATGAAATGTCCTAATGCGTTGCAGACTTGTATGCAAGAATTTTTTAAATGATTGATTTCACGTTTATAAAGACTTCACTTGATGTTAATGACGAATCAATTAAGATCTTTTTCGTAGGACATCGAGTCAAAATACATTTTGACGGCTATTCAAACAAGTATTCTGGACCAATATCGACAGCCCAAATATTTTAAACCTGTTTTTGGTCTTATACTATCTATGCGACTGAGGCGATTGGGCTGGCTAGAAGTTAACATTTAATCGATTTAGAAGTTTACACCCCTAGTGGGTGGATTCAGAAGCAAAAGAGTTAGTGTATTGCAGTGTAATTAACTTCAGTCTCGATGGAAGGTACGTAAAGATCAGACCACTTAGTACCTACTGAAGGATAAAATTGTCATTTCGTCGCGTCTTATGAGATATGCGGAACCGATATTACGGCAATATTTTAATGGTACGACCGTAGGAAATGGGTTCTTTAGAAATCTTTCGCACCAACTAGCGTCAGAAGGCACCTCCCTGCCTCGCTTTTTGTTTTTTCTGGAGGAGCCCCGATCTGTTTTGTTCATCCATTACCAGAAATGACAGGCTACGTCTCTCTACGTAACGTCATAAAGGGCCCTCAGCCGAGCGTTCGCTCACCTCCGCGGACGGTAAATTTTTACTAACTGCAGCCAGACGGAGTCGGCAGAAATTTCCTTTTTCTCGAAGCTCTGAGGTAACGCGAAGAAATAAAATGGACCATAAACCGGAGAAATGTCCAGAGAGATTCAACTTTGTCGTAATACCCATAGACAATTCTATTCCGATTGCAATTGGGTAGAAGCAAGGACTGGAAACTTGTTTCCTGAAACGTTTGATTTTTTCGTTAGTAGTTTAACAACGCCATCATTTCACGGTTTAAAGCATTTGTAAATATTATTAACCGTTGAGGACTTTGGATGTTGAATAACTGCTGGCAAACAACATTTAAGTTAAAAGAAAAACGCTGCAAATTCTTTCACTGGGTTTATTATTCAATTGGCTTGCGTTCATGATTTGAATTTCTACTAAGCTTTGGAGTGTGCGTGTTTCACAGGTGATGATAGAGTGATTATTGAATTTCAGGAGATACGCATAGAGCACGTAAATCTGTTCTCAACCAAAAAAACCTATTTGGATTGTTAAGTCATATTTGTGTGCCTCCTGAAATTCAATAATCACTCTATCACCTGTGAAACACGCACACTCCAAAGCTTAGTAGAAATTCAAATCATGAACGCAAGCCAATTGAATAATAAACCCCAGTGAAAGAATTTGCAGGGTTTTTCACAGGTGATAGAGCAATTATTGAATTTCAGGAGGCACACACATATGATCAACTGATCAATCCAAATAGGTATTTTGGTTAAGAACCGATTTACGTGCTATAATAATAATAAACCCCAGTATTAATATTGAATAATATTTACCTATATATTATCAGAGTTTCATGCATATCAGAATGCTTCAACCCGTGCATCGGCTATAAACTACAAGTATCCACATCGGCTATCACTCCAGTATTCACATTCACTACAACTCGACGCTATCGGCCGGACATCACTAGGTTACAAACAAATGATAATAAACCAAAAAACACAAATGTTGGCACCATAAATCAAAAACCATAAACCTCAAATACATCGGGAATGGTTTCAGCTACAGACGTGGGGAGGGTCTCATTCGATTCCTCATGGGATGTTCTTCAAAAAAAGTACCAATTTAGGCCGCTTCGACTTTTTTTGAGGTTTTTAGTGATTTTACAAAACTTTGACAGCCTTTAAAGGGCACTTTAAATTAGGTGAGAGAACTGGCTAAGAATTGGGGCGTTGTCGGACCAACATGGATTTTTCCTGAAAATTTCAGATCTTTTGCTCCAGCTCGTTTGGGAGAAATCGTGTTGTACGGCGTACGGCGGACGGACGGAAAAAACGAATTTTATTGCAGATTCGGATTCTACATATGCCTGGCTGAAACGTAAACCATGAAATTGTTTTTAACAGGGTTGGGTAGAATTTGTTTTTTCCAGAGCGATCACAATAGTTTATTATTAAATAATAAACCAAAATGGCTGCGAACGACAACTAACTTGTTATTTGTTCGAGTCAATAAATCTTTCATCTATCTACAGTAAACAACTAAATTGCAACGGATCTTCAGCTGACTTGCGCGAGCTATTGTGGTCGCCTGGACCGGAGCACCTCGTGCGTGACTCTCTATCTTGTAGGGTTTGTCGTGAAGTAGTGGCCCATCAGTCAGTCCCCCAGTGATATCTAACTCGATGTGGCGAGGAGGTAAATGTGGTTTATCGCATCCTTTCGGCTCGTGCTTGGTCTCCATTTCAAAGGTGCACCGCCGGATCACTAACTAACATCACATGAAGGGCTTCAAAAGCAGTGCTGATTGTCGAAGCGAAATAACTTTCGCTATCGAGCTCGGTTATTCACGCAGGCACTCAATTCCTCGATCAGAAATATTTTTCGTGCCGTGGTCATATACCAAGAAAGTAGGATATGTCCGCGTGCACATGTTCTCCATAAGGTATGCACGTCAGCGCTTCATTAATGGAGAAATCGCAAATACTCATACCGGTTGTCAAGAGAGCCTCCTATGCCAATTATATTAAAATATGATGCACATAAACAATCAACCCCATAAAACAATCAGAACTGTTTATACAGCCGTCGACGAGTAAGAAACCGGAATCGAATCGACCAAGTTGAGTGATTTGATAGTCAGTGGCACATAGTTTCTCTTATCCGTTACATGAATAAATAGATCGGTGAAATGAGTTACTCAACTTCCGTAGTGCAACGGACCTCGTTATTTCTTCCAACTTAATCTCTCGAAGTCAAAGCTTTATCTCTTAGTCCAACTGCACCTTCATATTACTAACCGTTTTTAACTTTGTCTTTAACATTATTGATTGATTCAACATTGATTTAAATTATTGATCATTGTATAAAACGCTGCAAATTCTTTCACTGGGGTTTATTATTCAATTGGCTTGCGTTCATGATTTGAATTTCTACTAAGCTTTGGAGTGTGTGTTTCACAGGAGATAGAGCGATTATTGAATTTCAGGAGATATGCATGGAGCATGTAAATCTGTTCTCGACCAAAATACCTATTTGGATTGTTCAGTTGATCATTTTTGTGTGCCTCCTGAAATTCAACGATCACTCTATCACCTGTGAAACACGCACACTCCAAAGCTTAGTAGAAATTCAAATCATGAAGTCTGAATGAAATTGAATAATAAACCCCAGTGAAAGAATTTGCAGCGTTTTTTATGCGTATCAGAATGCTTCAACCCGTGTATCGGCTACAAAGCCTTTTAGGAGTTCACTCCAGTATCCACATTACTACATCACTGGTTACTGCGATGAAAACATAAACAATAATAAACCAAAAAAGCGCGAATGTTGGCACCATAAATCGGGCCATATATCGGGAATGGTTTGAGCTACGAACCTGGGGAAGGGCCCATTCGATTTCTCATGGAATGTCCTTCTAAACGAGTCTAAATTTAGGCTGCTTCGACTTTTTTTTTCATAGGTTTTTAGGGATTTTACAAAACTTTGACAACCCTTAAAGGGCACTTTAAATTAAGTGAGAGAGCTGGCTCAAAGAATTGGGGCGTCGCCGGACCAACATGGATTTTTCCTGAAAATTTCAGATATTTTGCTCCAGCCGTTTGGGAGAAATCGTGCATACGGCGTACGACGGACGGACGGAAAATTGTTTATTGCAGATTCGGATTCTACACCCTTTGAAACGTAAACCATGAAATTTTCAGGGGGGGGGGGGGGTTAGAATTTTTTTTTCAAGAGCGATTACAATGGTTTATTATTGAATAATAAACCAAAAGGTACGGAACTAACTTGATCAGAAGAGTAAACTTTTAAAGTCATGTTCCATGCCTACTAAAATTAACCGTTAGAGTGTGTAAACTATTCGAACGCTCTTTTCTTTTAATTTTCCTTTCCGAGGTTTCGAAAATTTGTTCTGGTCTCTCACCCGCTGAACCACTCTACGGGAGAAAAATCAGGTTTACTTTACCATCTTTCGATGCTTATCAACGGATCAAAGACTAGTTGCAAGACTTTAGTAAGAGAGATGAGGAGGTGAAGCAAAGAATGAAGAGAAATCACGACAGTAGGAGGGGAGCCAAACCTCTGCAAGACCTTAATATCGGCGATGATGTTTGGGTGATAGACCTCAAGAGGAATGGCGTAATTGTCTCCAAAGCTCCATACCCAAGATCATACGTAGTCAAATTCGCTGACGGCTCTACGGTGAGAAGAAATAGATGGCATCTATCGGTGAAACCTGAATGTCCAGGAAACACACCAAACGAAGAAAGACAACAATCAACGGATTCTGAACAACAACTACCAAGAAGGAGTGGAAGAAAACAAGTAAACCAATAAGATATCAACAATAAAAAAATATACATTATAAAGAAAGGGAGATGTGGTGTTAGGTAGCTACCTACTACAGTGATTGTTATGGATACACTTGTGACGATTCATGTAACCATGGTAACCTATAAACAATATATTCATTCGTGATTTGAGTTAATCCAATTACTGTGTATTGTTTCATATTTAGTATATAACTATTATTGTAATACTACATCTGACTGACCAACAGAAATCCCTAACGGACCTCTTCGGCTTGGTTTCAGTCTCATGTTTCTAAGAGATCTATGAAGCAGAGTTGGGACTAGTTAACTAAAAATTAGTTTAACTAAAGCGGAAACTAAGAACTAATTTAGTTGGAACTAAATAGAATTCTAATCTAATTTAGTTTTAGTTCGTATGCAAACTAATTTTGGAACTAAATTAGTTCTCAGTTGAACTAATTTTAGTTCCAAAATTAGTTTCAGTCCTCAACTAAAACTATTAGTTGTTAGTTTCAAACTAAAAACTAATTTGTAATTTCTAGACGTGTGGTGTTCGCTTACACTTTTTTTTGGGCGCTGAGTCAATTGCGACCACTCCCAGCGCGTTTACCTGGTGCATAGTGAGCCAAATTTACATAAATGTGGTAGAAAATCCAAAAGTGGTATCTAACTGACATGTAGGCGTGTGGGGCAGCGTTTTTTCATGTTTGTTGGGATGCTGAATCGATTGTGAATGGCTTCAGCACGGCGGGACTGCGGCTGGAGTTTTTGAGATACGGTTTTTTTGGCAACATTTTTCATGAAAGTTCGACCGCCCACAAGTTGTGGGCCTCAACCCGCTGCCCTGGGAGGCCAGTTGTACGGCTCTATGCCATAGGGATAGTATTTTGGGGTAGGGATGGGTATCAATATCCCGACATATCGAAATATCGATATTGTGTCACCGATATATCGATATTTTTTGATCGATAACGCTCGACCGATAATATCGGGTTATCGATATTTCCCACCGATTATCGGAGTTTAGTTCGTATTTTATTCGCTTATCCCTTAACTTCCATAATATTCATGAATGAGGCCATCAACGAGAGTCGAGAACATTATGTATACATGGTATTGGTTGAATTTTCGGAATATTCAACTATGTTCACGAGGATCTCTCTACGGACAAATCATCGGCAGGCAGGTAACGTCCTCAACCAGCAGCGAAATAGACTAAAGGGAGCGATGGTTTCGAAGTTGATGTTTCAGGCACCTCTTCTCCCCCATGGCGCGTTGAGGCACGAGTGCTCGGCATATTTGTAAAATTTAGATCCCGGACAGGCCCCCAAATTGTAATAAACTCAGAAATAATAGAGCAAAATTTTAACAATTTAATTCTCTCGAGTTCCAAAACACAACAACAACTATTTCAGGATCAACAACTGGTTACCAACAAGTCCAACACATGTTTCAAGTACTACACTATAATATACACTACTGTATAATATACACTACAATATTATAATATACACTACTGTATCATATTTACTACTGAAAATGACCTGAACAAGATCGAAATATATTAGTTTTTCAAAGAAACAATGTAGAACTGAAGTCGATTCCTACAATTACAACATTGAGTTCTACAAAGAATGACTCCACCCTCACTAAAGTAAAGTTTCATTTATTTTTTAAATTTGATTTTATTTTAATTCCATTAATTTTATTGGGTTATTAAAAGGAAAAATAACCAAATCACGCCCAAGTTGTTGAGATTTGGTCAAAAAGACTTGGGGACCACCTAACCCCAAATGGGAGTTACATACCACCTCATTTATATTGAAAGTTCATGGGCCAGACGGCGGAATGGTAGTTATATATTATCTGGTAGGTATTTTCTTGAAAAATTCGCCAAAAAAAAGTTTTTAGTTTTTAGTTTGAAACTAACAACTAAACTAATAGTTTTAGTTGAAAATGGAAACTAATTTTGAAACTACTTTAGTTTTAGTTTCTCCAATCAAACTAAGAACTAATTTAGTTCTGGCCGTTAGTTTCGACGACAAACTAAAACTATTAGTTTAGTTTTCGAAAACAATGAAACTAAACTAAAGTAGTTTTAGTTTTAGTTTTTAGTTGAAAACTAGTTTTTACCCAACTCTGCTATGAAGCTTGTTGTGAAAATAAGTGAAAATTCACTTATTTGGGCGTACTATATGTTTGGTTGTTGAATAGTTGGGATACAGATGCATAATGGAACCTGCTAATATTCAGCTGACTAGCGTGAAATGGGTGGACGTGCACTGCGATCCGCGTTCCGCCAAGGAGGTGCGGTCAGTTATGCTTTAAAGGTTACACAATCCTTTCTACTTTTAACGTCTTCCAGTTTTGCTTTTTTGTTTCTACTAGGGGGAAAACGTTTTTGTTCCGCCTTCCTTCCGTATTCAATTCACGACACCGTGAAAGCTGATTCTGAATGCTAACTGGGAGTGATCCACATCTTACACTTACTTCATCCACCTATTATCCAATGAAGCAGTTGCGAATAAAATTTATGTCGGTGATTACGCGCTAAAACAACCATTTTTTTTTTTTTTTCAAAACAATAAATCCCAGCTCTTTTACTTCAAGGATACCGACGACAGTCCATCACTACACTTGAATGCTCATCGTGCCTACCTGTTGAAAAAATGTACTGTCCATTTGAAGCTGTCCCTCATGTGTCAAAACACAATCCTCCAACTTTCCAGTTCTTAAAACCATATTAGTTGACGGAATATGAGAAGCAGGTCTCGTATTCGATTTTGGTTTATTATTCAATAATGAACCATTGTAATCGCTATTGAAAAAAAAAATTTAGCCCCCCTGAAAATTTCATGGTTTACGTTTCAAAGGGCAACAAAAAATTTTTTCCGTCCGTACGCCGTACGCACGATTTCTCCCAAACGGCTAAAGCAAAAAATCTGAAATTTTCAGGAAAAATCAATATTGGTCCGACAACGCCCTAATCCTCTAGTCAGCACTCTCTGAGTTTTGTAAAGTGCCCTTTAAGGGTTGTAAAAGTTTTGTAAAATCCCTAAAAACCTCAAAAAAGTCAAGGCAGCTTAAATTAAAGCTTTTTTTGAAGAACTTTCCACGAGGAATCGAATGAGCCCCTCCCCAGGTTTGTAGGTCAAACCATTCCCGATGTATGGCCCGATTTATGGTGCCAACATTTACGCATCCACATTCACTATATCACTAGGTTACTGCGATCAAAAGAAACACAAGAGTTTTTTTCGTTTTGTTTTGATCACATTAACCTAGTGATGTAGTGAATGTGGATACTGGAGTAAACTCCTAAATGGGTTTATAGCCGATACATGGATTGAAGCAATCTGATATGCATGAAACGCTGCAAATTCTTTCACTGGGGTTAATTATTCAATTTCATTCATTTGGCTTGCATTCATGATTTGAATTTCTACTAAGCTTTGGAGTGTGCGTGTTTCACAGGTGACAGAGCGATTATTGAATTTCAGAAGATATGCATAGAGAACGTAAATCGGTTCTCAACCAAAATACCTATTTGGATTGATCAGTTGATCAAAGTTGTGTGCCTCCTCTACATCAGTCTACCTCAGGCTACATCGTTTAAATTTGGATTTGGGGAAGTTTTGACGCTATACGAGTGCTAATAGGAATACGACTTGATAAATTATAGATGTTTTTATTGGGGGGGGGTGTTGATGTTCAATAAAAAACCGCTGCAAATTCTTTCACTGGGGTTTATTATTCATTTGGCATGAATGCATTGATTTGAATTTCTACTAAACTTTGGAGTGTGCGTGTTTCACAGGTGATAGAGCGATTATTGAATTTCAGGAGATATGCATAGAACACTTGGTTCTCATGATAAAATCTGTTCTCAACCAAAATAACTTTTTGGATTAATCAGCTGATCAAATTTGTGTGCCTCCTGAAATTCAATAATCGCTCTACCACCTGTGAAACACGCACACTCCAAAGCTTAGTAGAAATTCAAATCATGAATCATTGAATAATAAACCCCAGTGAAAGAATTTGCAGCGTTTTTCTCATCGTGAACAAATCAGTGCTGAAAATAGTAGATAAGAACGCATTCCTGTCCCACAAGTTTGAACCCATGTAAAACATGTGAATAATAACCAGGTCTATTCTAAAGTAGTGCATGCTCAAAACCAAAGATCCAACCACAATCAAATCAGCTTATGTCCAACAATTAGAGGAAATTTGAGTCATCAGATTATAAAAAATAGGTTTTCTGGGCATTCGAAGTATCGTATTGCTCCTATGCTTCAAAATCTAAATCACTCGATCAGGCGATTAATCCGAACAATACCTATAAATTTCATAAAAACCGGCGTAATACGTAATTATTCTATAATATGGTAATAACATTCCTAGCAATTGTTTTCGTTGCAAATTTGACCAAAGATGACAGCAAATAGAAGAAAAAACATGTTTCCTGACTCTAGCACATCATACATCGATGTTGCCGTGGACACCAGTTAAAATGCTTTGGATTTGTTGGTTTTCGTAATTTGAGTTTCAGTTTTCGGTCTGCAAAACATCTAGCGTTTAGCGTCAAAAGCGTATGGTAGTTGATGTTGACAACGATTTGTATAGAATAAAATTCAGTCTTTGTCAAACTGTAAGAGTGTTTTTATTACCGGAACATTGAAGAGTAAAGAAATAATAAGAAACAAGAAATGAAGAAGTAGAAGGAAAACTATTCCACTGCTACGCACATTACTGAACTAGATAATTATCATGATCAATACCTAGATGAAAACGTGATAACTACCAATCTACACGAGTTAAATGAGCCAAAATCTCCAAATTCAAAATGCAGACAATGGTACATTATCTAAACTTAGTACCTCTTCCCTAGATACCATAAAAAGAGCTCCATATACATATTTCAGCATGTTATTGATAAGGATTGAAATTAGCCATAAAAATCGCTGATCTACATACGTTTTAACTGACTTCTTGGTGTCCAAAGGCAAATGGATGACTTCGTTTTAATGTAACTCCGTGAACGCGAACTGTTTGTACGAAACATTAGCTGATATCAAAACTAGTACCACACGAGATGTGCAACTTGTATATAATGAATAGAAAAGGTTTTTCTTTCTTTATCAGCCCTTATCGAACATGAGAGGGTCACGTCACTGCTTACTGGTCAACTACCTACTCGTAATAATTTCTTCTGACCCAAAAAATTATACGAGGAAAGGGCTACCTACCTAGCACGTTCCCGTGCCATAAAACAAGGTAACTTTATCACCTGGAGGGTATCTCTTCTCCATGTTGATAAAAACAGGTCGCGCACCCCATCGCCGGTACCTTCTCAAAGGATCGGGTTCCCGGGGGCTTTGACCCACATTGCCAACGGCACCTTTCGCAGTATCCAACGCCTCACAAGTGGGTTTTCGAATGACCAGCTTCTCCGGAAGATGAAGAAATTACTTACCTACATTTGAGAATGAGCTCATTGCAAAGCGTTTAGCGAGAATAAGTTTTTTTGTTTGCAGTTCGATTCTTGTAGGGCTCCTAAGTTAATTTTATAAAAGTGCGGACCTTCTCTCTACTGTTCTACATCTTCATGAACAATAAGAGAAAAACGCATCAACTGATCACACCTTGGATTTACTACCATGTCATCATTGTTGGGCCATTCGGAGGAGATCATCGGACTCAAGGGGTAAAGGAATAACGGTAAGTAACGAGCCCATGTATGATTTGCTTATAAATTGGTTAATAAAGACAGATAGCATAATAGGTTCACTGAGAACGGTTTCACAAGAGACTAAATTCGAGTACTTCAAATAACACAGTCAAACAGAAACAATACAATTCACGAAAATCGGCTGTAGATTTTGTAAATAGTACAGTTTATGTTTCACTCAACGGAATCTCACCATGGCACCGTCTCCAAAAATCTGAATTTTGGTTTATGATTCAATATTAAACCATTGTAATCGCTTTTGAAAAAAAACAACAATTCTAACCCCCCCTGAAAATTTCATGGTTTACGTTTCAAAGGGTGTAGAATCCGAATCTGCAATAGAAATTTTTCATTCCACCGTACGTCGTCTGCCGTAAGGAAAAATCCATGTTGGTCCGACGATGCCCCAATTCTCGAGCCAGCTCTCTCACTTAATTTAAAGTGCCCTTTAAGGGTTGTCAAGGTTTTGTAAAATCCCTAAAAACCTCAAAAAAAGTCAAGGCGGCCTAAATTTGGACTTTTTGAAGAACTTTCCACTAGGAATCGAATGAGCCCTTCTCCAGGCCCGTAGGTCAAACCATTCCCTATGTATGGGCCGATTTATGGTGCCTACATTTGCGTTATTTTGGTTTATTATTGTTTTTGTGTTGATATCAGTAACCTAGTGATGTAGTAATGTGGATACTGGAGTGAACTCCTAAAAGGATTTGTAGCCGATACACGGGTTGAAGCATTCTCATATGCATGAAACGCTGCAAATTCTTTCACTGGGGTTTATTATTCAATTTTATTCATTTGCCTTGCATTCATGATTTGAATTTCTAATAAGCTTTGGAGTGTGCGTGTTTCACAGGTGATAGAGCGATTATCGAATTTCAGGAGATATGCATAGAGCACGTAAATCGGTTCTCAACCAAAATACCTATTTGGATTGATCAGTTGATCATATTTGTGTGCCTCCTGAAATTTAGCATTTTTCCCGAATAGAGAAAACGTACGAATGTTTTTTGTGGGGGAGGGGGTTTGAGGTTCAATAAAAAAACGCTGCAAATTCTTTCACTGGGGTTTATTATTCAATGATTCATGATTTGAATTTCTACTAAGCTTTGGAGTGTGCGTGTTTCACAGGTGATAGAGCGATTATTGAATTTCAGGAGGCACACAAATATGATCAACTGATCAGTCCAAATAGGTTTTTTTTTTTAGAACAGATTTACGTGCTCTATGCATATCTCCTGAAATTCAATAATCGCTCTATCACCTGTGAAATATACAAACTCCAAAGCTTAGTATAAATTCAAATCATGAACGCAAGCCAATTAAATAATAAACCCCAGTTTTTCACGTTTTTTCCATCCATACGAACTAGTTTCGAAGAAGGATTTGAAACTTTTCATCTTGAATCTGACGTATCTAATCGTTTCCTCATAGGGACAGCTTTTTCGTCTAGACAGATCTAAAGTACTCCCCTGGATAAGGGTTGAAAAAACGAGGTTGTTTCTACCGAACCAAGAGCCAGTATCTCTATATAAAGTCGGAAACGGTTTGGACAACCGACTGTAGGCGACTATGGTTTTCATCTCGATCATGAGATGGAAATAAACTACATTGCAGTAATTCCGTTTCGGCGATTAAGTTAATTATTACTTCGCCTTTTACGCATTACGGAGATGAAAGTATTCTTTTTCGCCCATCATAGTAAACTCATTTTTGGGAAAATTCGATTTGCTCACTTATTCACTGGTGTTGCAGGTACCACTAGTCTAGTTTAATTCTATCGTTTTGGCTATCATCTTTTTTTTTACAAAAAATTCTGTACATTAATTTTCAAT
This sequence comes from Creontiades dilutus, assembly GCA_031894815.1. Taxonomy (NCBI): domain Eukaryota; kingdom Metazoa; phylum Arthropoda; class Insecta; order Hemiptera; family Miridae; genus Creontiades; species Creontiades dilutus. The sequence goes on along the minus strand of JAVIWC010000946.1, from coordinate 178,338 downwards.
GCGTGAGGAATGTTACAAGCAACCCTAACGTGATTGCCGACAAAAGGGTTGTAAAGTGTAGGCAGAGGTTTCATTTCATTAATTTTCTTTTTGGCGTGTGTTTACGTCATGTTTAGTAAATTATGTCCCATAGCTTCTATTTGATATTATAATTATAAAGACCTGTAAATAATCTGGACAATAAGGGCTATCTGAAATAATTAACGTATGTGTTTTCCTAACTCCCGGTCTTGGAGATTTCTTAGCTTGATTAACGGAGACAACGTACATGCAATTGCGTAACAACTTCTTCTATCTGTCATAGATCGTAGATTCAGGATTGATGAGTGGAAAGTAACCCACAATACCCCGCCTATCAGCGTGCCTCCTACCGTGCGCGGCTTGTGAATGTCGGGTTTCTGGGCGGTTTGCTTAATTTGCCTGATGGGCCCATTACCAGGGGGCTTGATGGACCTTTGATGAATATAAGGCGGGAATTAACTGAATTAAATAAGACGGGTCTTGCCTTGAGCAAGAACGTCCTCATCAACGTCCCCACTACCGTTCATCAACGTTATCACTGACTCCTGTCGTGTTCCACTGGAATTGGAATAATTCTTATATTTAATTATTTTGATAAAAAAGATTATTTAATACTGTAGCACCGATGAAGTTCATGAAGTGGGCATGGCTTGACCGGCTAATGATTCGTGCATGTTACCACGATTTTGAAAGATAATATTGCTTTTCCAAATCGAATTGAGAATTTTCCAAGTCGAATTGAGAATTTTCCAAACCAAATAGAGATTTTTCCAAACCAATTCGAGAATTTTCCCAACCAATTTCAGATTTTTCCAAAAGAAATTTGAGCATTTTCCAAATCAATTTGAGAATTTTCCAATCTAAGAAACTTTCACTACTAAAAAGGAAAAGGGAGTTTTCCAAACCAAATTGACAATTTTTAAAGGCGATCCAAGACTTTTATTGAAAACAAAATTAGTGAAGCAAAATGAAAGAATAGCACTTTATGAACAAATTAACATTGAAATAAAAAACGCTGCAAATTCTTTCACTGGGGTTTATCATTCAATTGGCTTGCGTTCATGATTTGAATTTCTACTAAGCTTTGGAGTGTGCGTGTTTCACAGGTGAAAGAATACTTATTTACCCCAGTAATAATATTGAATAATAAACCCCAGTAATAATATTGAATAATATTTACCTATATATTATCAGCGTTTCATGCATATCAGAATGCTTCAACCCGTGTATCGGCTATAAACTACAAGTATCCACATCGGCTATCACTCCAGTATCCACATTCACTACAACTCGACGCTATCGGCATCACTAACAAACAAACAATAATAACCCAAAAAAGGCAAATGTTGGCACCATAAATCGGGCCATACATCGGGAATGGTTTGACCTACGGACGTGGGGAGGGTCTCATTCGATTCCTCATGGTATGTTCTTCAAATAGGTAAATATTTAGGATTCGACTTGTTTTGAGGTTTTTAGGGATTTTACAAAACTTTGACAGCCCTTAAAGGGCATTTTAAATTGAGTGAGAGAACTGGCTCAAGATTTTGGCGTCGTCGGACCATGATGGATTTTTCCTGAAAATTTCAGATCTTTTGCTCCAGCCATTTCGGAGATATCGTGCGTTGAGGACGGAAAATTTTTAGAGATTCGGATTCTACACCCTTTGAAACGTAAACCATGAAATTTTCAGGGGGGTTAGAATTTTTTTTTCCAGAGCGATTACAATGGTTTATTATTGAATAATAAACCAAAAGACAAAATGAACGAAGAATTTTTTTAAAAAAATAAATAAGTAACTTTATTGCTTAGTAGCATTACCTACAGTTGTAGTCATATGGAGCAGGTTTTCACATGGCACATGCGAGGGAGTTTTAAGCCCAGTGGCTTTCTCCCGAACTAACCTTCACATTTCATTAGTTGCAAGTTGGTACACGGGGAGATGAGAGTTAGTACGATCATGATGGGCAGGGGCGGGGGGAGTACGCCGAAGTTCCTTGTGTGCCCTGGTCACGGAGGCCGGTTTCGCTGCAGAAGGTCCGTATGCCGTTTCCGTTGGAGTCTGCGATTTGGGCGGTCCGGAGGGGTTGACGGTAGGCAGGTATGTCCGCTACAAGTGGATTGTGGTGGCTGAGGAGCCTGAGATGGATGGTAGCGTACGATGCTAAGAGGAAGTCGTTTACGGTGGGCATGTCCAAATTTGAATTCCTGACGAACCAGGGAGCCCCAGTGATCACCCTCAAGATCCGATTTTGAAATGTCTGCAGTCTCTTTACTTGGGAATCAGATGCTCTACCCCAGATTTGACTTCCATACTGCCAGATTGGTCTGATTAAGAGCAGATAAATCAGTCTTTTCGTGCAAGAGTAAGTAGGGATTGTTCTCTGAAAAGGGGCTTCAGCTGTCGAAGACGGTTGCGGTATGCAACGAAGAATGCATCGTGAATATGACATGAAAAATTAGGGTCTTGTTTAGGAGAAAATTCAGTGAAGAGGGTTCCCAGCAGCTGCATCGGTTAGATGTAGGAACATATTCATCAATAGGCTTCAATAGACCAGCCAAATGCTGAGTCTCCTCGATTTTTTCTGTGCTTAACAAGAGCGTAATTTTTATAATGTATTCTTCGTTCATTTTGTCTTTTTGATTTCAATGTTAATTTATTCATAAAGTAATATTCTTTCATTTTGCTTCACTAATTTTGTTTTCAATAAAAGTCTTGAATATGCCTTAAAAAGTTGTTAATTCGGTTTTGAAAACTTCCTCTTCCTTTTTAGTAGTGGAAGTTTCTTAGATTGGAAAATTCTGAAATCGGTTTGGAAATTCTCAAATTGGTTTGGAAAAGTCTCAATTTTGTTTGGAAAAATCTCTTTTGGTTTGGAAAATTCTCAATTCGACTTGGAAAAGCTATGTACCGTAGAAATATCAAAATCAATTGATCCAGCGATATACGATTGACAGGATAATCCATTTTGATCTTCTACTCTGTTTGTCTACAATACAGGACATGAACATTGGGCAACTCCCAAGACTGTTTTTCCAGGTGCGTCCATTGGGTCTATCCCCGGTTTTCTCCCTACTTTTCCTCGAAAGGCTTAACGAATAACTCTATTTATTCAATGCAATCGTTCGAAAATGAACACAAACAACAGCCGTCTCTCGGCTCTTCGATTATCTTGATTTTGGCCAGACAGCTCGGAAATGCCATGGACGCTGTTCACAAACGAATTGGTTTATGCTTCTCACAAAACTAGCTTAAATCGTCACTTGAGAGCTCTGGCGTTGTCACTATTCGATTCAGCGAGAAAATTTACGTAAATCCCGCATCTAACCTTTTTTTCGATACTTTTGAAAAAACCTCAATTTTAACAGAAGACACACGTTTTTCTGCAGTTGAACATTTTGAGTTTCAATGACATAAGATCATTCAATGGCTCGTTGCTCCTGGGGACTATTAAATCACATTCTATCTCATACTCCTCCTGCATATGGCATTTAAAGAATACATTTTAGTAATGTCAGTATTGCTTACCGCTCCTTGAAGAAAGCCGGGAACCGCAACGAGATCCGTGTAGGAAATAATAATCCCTCGCCCATCATCGGAATTCCAAAAACTAAAAACCTCTTCTATCCCCCGCAGTCGGTTAGTTAGAGGTCGATCGGTATCCATCGAGGTCGAGAGGTCGACAGACATCAACCTGCCGCATTTCGGTGAATTTCACTGCCAAGGAGAAATGACCCCTCGGTGGACCTCGGTGGCCAAAGGTCTACGAAAGGCGGGGCGAGTCACGATCCAACAAACGCGGCTTTTAAACTCAAAACTTGTGATAAGTTCATTTAGTTGCGATTCGCTAGTAATTTACCGACACGGAAATTAGAAAGTAGGCGCCTACATGTTACTGGACGGACAACACATGGTCCGCGTTGTTGGCTTTCAGCCGTTGTTTTTCATATTTTTTTCATCATATTCTCAGAAGGGGTCAACTTCTTAAATTAGCCGGAGAATTTAGGGTCAAGTGAAATTAGAAAGTGGAAAAAACGCCGCTGGACGGGCAATCAGCAATTATAATAGAAATAAATGCATTTCCTTTCAGTACAGATTACCCTTGTGAGCGAATTATTATATGAGGTGGAGGAGCTAAGGTAAGTAACTAGGTTACTGCGATTAAAAAAAAAAAAAAAATCAATATTGGTCAGGCCCCAATTTTTTAGCCAGCACTCTCACTCAATTTAAAGTGCCCTTTAAGGGTTGTCAAAGTCAAGGCGCCCTAAATTAGGACTTTTTTTGAAGAACTTTCCATGAGGAATCGAATGAGCCCCTCCCCAGGTCTGTAGCTCAAACCATTCCCGATGTATGGCCCGATTTATGGTGCCAACATTTGCATCCACATTCACATTTCACTAGGTTACTGCGATCAAAACAAACAAAACATCGTTTTTTTGATACTGTGGATACTGGAGTGAACTTCTAAAAGGGTTTATAGCCGATATACGGGTTGAAGCTGATATGCATGCTCAGTCTCACGAAATTTAAAATTTTCCATTGTAATCGCTTTTGAAAAAAACGCAAAAAATCTCAGGAGGTTCACAAATATGATCAACTGATCAATCCAAATAGGTATTTTGGTTGAGAACCGATTTAAGTGCTCTATGCATATCCCCTTAAATTCAATAATCGCTCTATTACCTGTGAAACACGCACACTCTAAAGCTTAGTAGAAATTCAAATCATTAATCATTGAAAAATAAACCGCAGTGAAAGAATTTGCATCGTTTTTCTGTTTATGAGAGGAATTATTGGCTTTCCTCCTTTTCCCCGTTCCAACTTTTTCCTCTGCTCACAGAATGTCGTTTGACGGATAACTATCGTCTGAATAATAATTTTGCAAATTTTTACTTACCAACTGAGGACTATTCGAGCTGAGTTCAATTCACACACATGTTGACTTCCTTTTTTACCTTTTAAAAGTGTACTTCTATAACAGAAACTTCAATTTTATATGAATCGCCATGATTAATATCTAATGATGAAATGAACTTTTCCTTGGTGTCACTCGGGAAAAGGACTCCCATTTACGGATTAGAAGTAGGATCCCCCATAGCGGAGAATGACTAACCAACTGGTGAGTTGGATTCGCGACGCTCGTTAAAAACAGCTTATCCGCCCGCTCGCCGCAACCTCCGAACCTTAGGCCTGCAGGGCGGGCTTAAATCCTCAAACGAGATTGGTTATGGTCTGCGCGGAACAATAGGGAGCCTCGGAAAGATTTCCAGAAGCACAGCGCTAGATTACGTCATAATTCGGTGCACCGACCTGTACCTTATGTACATCTACTTTCGTTGCATAATGTAAGGGTTGAAAAAATGCAGAGGTTTGCGCAGAGCTTTACGGGTTCACATTATTGAGCAAGTATTCGTTTATAAGAATATCACCGTAATGTGTACATTCTCATGTTCACGTTCTTTATTTCTTCAGTAGATCTTACCTAGGTCTTTTTGAGACCAACGTTCAACCAATTACTAGACCCATCCCATTCAAATAAACAATATCTTTCATATAGGAAAAATGTATATATTTCATATCGAAAATGGAGATCCACATACAGGTATTAGATTTTTGTTTGGACTTTGTGATTAGTCTTATTTTACTATTTCTCTTCCTATTCGACAGAGATGCACCAGTGTGTAAATATAGTTTCCTATTACTCTGGAGCCCCTACAAAGAGTTTTCACTAAATAAAAATGAAAAACGTTTTACAAATCCTTTCACTGGGGTTTTTTATTCAATTGGCTTTACGTTCGTGATTTGAATTTCTACTAAGCTTTGGATGTGTAGTTTTCAAAGTCTTCTTGATTTCATGGGTTTGAAGGAGATATGCATAGAGCACGTCAAATGACTGTTCTCAACCAAAAGTTTTTTTTGGATTGATCAGTTGATCAAAAATGAAGTGTAGCCGTTTCTGAAAAAGTGTACGTTCATACTTCTCATTGTTATGGGTGAAAATCACTCTTAATCAATCTTATTGATTCGTTTAGCATTCATTTTGGGATAGAGATGAAAACTCTATTTAATGCAAATTTCAATAATAAACTAAAAGTGTTCATTAGATAATTGCAGAAGGTTTATGTTGATTTCTCATTGTAGTGGCGATTTTAAACTTCATTGTTGTGGCTACAAAAAGCCGTCAGGCTGTTTGACTTTTTTTTCAAGTTTGGTACTTGATCAAATAAATACTAATATTAAAATGTTTTCTAAACAAAGTCAGGAAAACCTGAAATAATATCTGTCTCATTCAACCTTACCTACACATCGTTAACGTAATGCTATCGTTATTTCGTTGACAAAGCTCATTGTCAAGGAAACATACCATTCTCGTAACCTATAAAATTTTAAAACCAATTTTGAGGAATTATGCGTGCTCGTACATCACTATACCATTAAGTAACATCCAGATTGTATAACAAAAAATCATAAATTCAGGAGAACAAAATTTTTAATTCAGAATCAAAACCTCGGTTGTTCAGTTAAATGAGAATCACCCATATTTCATATCGAAAATGGAGATTCAGATAGTCGTATTAGATTTTTGTCTGGACTTTGTGCTTAGTCTTACTTTACTATTTCTCTTCCTCAACGACAGAGATGTAGGAGTGTGCAAATATAGTTTCCGATTACTCTGGAGCCCCTACACAGAGTTTTCACTGAATAAAAATGAAAAACGCTGCAAATCCTTTCACTGGGGTTTATTATTCAATTGGCTTGCGTTCATGATTTGAATTTCTACTAAGCTTTGGAGTGTGAGTGTTTCACAGGTGATAGAGCGATTATTGAATTTCAGGAGATATGCATAGACCACGTAAATCGGTTCTCAACCAAAATACCTATTTGGATTGATCAGTTGATCATGTTTGTGTGCCTCCTGAAATTCAATAATCGCTCTATCACTTGTGAAAACGCACACTCCAAAGCTTAGTATAAATTCAACTCATGAACGCAAGCCAATTGAATAATAAACCAAAGTGAAAGAATTTGCAGCGTTTTTTATGGTTATCAGAATACTTCAACCCGTGTATCGGCTACAAAGCCTTTTAGGAGTTCACTCCAGTATCCACGTTCACTACATCACTAGGTTACTGTAATCAAAACAAAAACAATAATAAACCAAAATAACGCAAATGTTGGCACCATAAATCGGGCCATACATCGGGAATGGTTTGACCTACGGACGTTTGGAGGGTCTCATTCGATTCCTCATGGTTTGTTTTTCAAAAAGAGTTCAAATTTAGGCCGCCTTGACTTTTTTTGAGGTTTTCAGGGATTTCACAAAACTTGACAACCGTTAAAGGGCACTTTAAATTAAGTGAGAGAGCTGGCTCAAGAATTGACTGAATGGACCAACATGGATTTTTCCTGAAAATTTCAGCTTTTTTTGCTTCAGCCGTTTGGGAAAATTTGTGCATACGGCGTACGGCGGGCGGACGGAAAATTTTTTTGCAGATTCGGATTCTACACCCTTTGAAACGTAAACCATGAAATTTTCAGGGGGGGTGAGGTTAGACTTTTTTTTTTTTTTCAAGAGCGATTACAATGGTTTATTATTGAATAATAAACGTAACAAAAGGGAGAGCTACTTGATAAGGCCTGTCGAGGAAACTAAGTATCAGAGGCGTTTGGGTTTTAATAAGCTGGTACGTATACCCGAATGTACAGGGTGTCCCTTGATGTCAACATTTTCTGGGTAGGCACTCTTATGTTCATATTGATGGGTCGTCAACATAACCTTTCTACAGACAAATTTACTGTTTCCGTATCCGGAAAAATCCGGGAAAACACTCCCCTACCACACACCCCCAACAGTTTCCGCGTTTATTATTTCATTCCCACTCAGTTTCATTTTATATTCCTAGCGCTCGTAACTAACCTTTTCTGGAATTATTTACGGCGCCGCTCAAAATCAGGATGTTGCCGTCCATCAAACCTCGTAGCAGTAGACCCGAACGGATAGTCAAACGCTATGGAGCCGTTTTCGGCTGAGAAACAGGTTCCTTAAGTTGTATGCAGATCGGGCGATACGTGATATGCGATATTGTTAGTGGAGGACCCGGATTTCTACAGCACGATCGGTCCAGCTATTAGGAGCCCATCTTCCCTCCAGAAGGTAAGTGGAAATCGTGATTCCGCCTCCAGCTGTGCTCTGTCTACATCAAGTCCGTTCTCCACCCGTACGGGACCGGAAGATTCCCCAAGTTGATACTGATGATGGGGTTCCTTCATTCATCCCATAGCTTGAAAAAGACGTGAAATTTATTTAATGCGAACATCAATAACCTTAGAGATATTTTAAAATCCCGTTAGATCGGTTATTATATTTAAAAGAAGGTGTTAAAAGGGCTACTAACAAACCCACTTGCCTACTTCTGATACATCATTATCAGAATCAAAACTTAATAACCTATTCAGAATCAAAAACTCAGCTATCCCATCCACAAATTAACTGCTAGCTTCAGACACCTTTTGGTTTATTATTCAATAATAAACCATTTTAATCGCTCTTGAAAAAAAAAAAAAAAAAAAAAAATTCTAACCCCCCTGAAAATTTCATGGTTTACGTTTCAAAGGGTGTAGAATCCAAATCTGCAATAAAAATTTTCCTTCCGTCCGCCGTACGCACGATTTCTCCCGAACGGCTGGAGCAAAAAATCTGAAATTTTCAGGAAAAATCAATATTGGTCCGACAACGCTCCAATTCTTTAGCCAGCACTCTCACTTAATTTAAAGTGCCCTTTAAAGGTTGTCAAAGTTTTGTAAAATCCCTAAAAACCTCAAAAAAAGTTTTAAGGCGGCCTAAATTTGTACTCTTTTTAAAGAACACTCCACGAGGAATCGAATAAGCCCTTCCCCAGGTTCGTAGCTCAAACCATTCCCGATATACGGCCCGATTTATGGTGCCAACATTTGCGTTTTTTTGGTTTATTATTGTTTATGTTTTCATCGCAGTAACCTAGTGATGTAGTAATGTGGATACTGGAGTGAACTCCTAAAAGGCTTTGTAGCCGATACACGGGTTGAAGCATTCTGATACGCATGAAACGCTGCAAATTTTTTCACTGGGTTTATTATTCAATTGGCTTGCGTTCATGATTTGAATTTCTACTAAGCTTTGGAGTGTGCGTGTTTCACAGGTGATAGAGCGATTATTGAATTTCAGGAGGCACACAAATATGATCAACTGATCAATCCAAATAGGTATTTTGGTTGAGAACCGATTTACGTGCTCTATGCATTTTCTCCTGAAATTCAATAATCGCTCTATCACCTGTGAAAGCTTAGTAGAAATTCAAATCATGAACGCAAGCCAATTGAATAATAAACCCCAGTGAAAGAATTTGCAGCGTTTTTTAATGGGAAAACTGGTTTTGAGCTTTACCGTCATAAAGATTCCATTAGGCTTAAGGTCATGATTTAAAAAAAATGCCATAAAGGGGGTTTGGCATTTTAACTCCTCAAGTAGACAGTGCCTGTACCTATCATAGTTGAAATATGGTTTATAAAATCCTTTGGTTTTCAATTTAAAAAACCCCCGCAGGTTCCCTTATAAGAGGTTATTTGAGGCTCGGTCACAATTAGAACTGTAGCAGCTTCTCTGTCTAAGTTATAACATGAATTCAAAACACATTGGACATGCATTATGTGCTCTGTGCGCTTGTAATGCCAATGATCCTGTTATTTGGCAAACCCCACAAGAGTTATCCAGGACGAAAATGGAATTTAAAAACTTGCCAGCCCTTGAAAGTGTTAAGAGTGGCTATCGAAAAACCGTCAGTGGTGCAGAACTGCCGCGCTTGGCATAAGACTATAACAACGAAAAATTTAAAAACGGAAGATGAATCCAGTTATGTTCCAGGCCATCAAAACGTTTTATTTATGGCGGTAACTCTTTAGAGGTATCAAGTTTTGACTCCCGTCAGAACGGTCCTCAGGTGTCGGATCAATTTTACGGGATCTCGCTCACGATTATGCTGCGGGGATGGGGAAATGGGAGTTGATATTCGGGTTGGACCCAACTCATCTCGGCTTCACTGGCACCTAAGCATCATCCGTCCACGGAACGATAGAGAACCGGTCGAAAGCAGTATGCGAGGCTTTCTACTGTAACCTGAGTTGTACGTTTTGGGGGAACTTGGACTGTTGGGAATTTTGAATGGCTAGAAATTTGAGGAAGAAGCGGAGTTAGGAAAAATGACGCCGGAGTTTTCATTTCGCCGAATACTGAGTTTCGGAGTGGAGTTAACCGGGAAAGGATATTCAACGGGATGGCACACAAACTTGCCGTTCAAACGAGCCGAGGCAACCTCACATTTCCAATCATGCAAAACAAAAGTTTGTACTAGTTTTACAATACATTTTAAAATTCTGGAATTTAGAATGACGTCACACAACTAATCGTGTATTGTCATCCAATCTAAACGTGCATTTAAAATTTCAGCTTAAGAGGTTGAGAGTATTTGCTTCAAAATCGGGTCGCAAGATTCCACCCAAACATCCTTACATACATTGCAAGTTAAATAAAAGCTTTTAAAATACGAAAAATACCCAAGATCAAATCACAAAAAACAAATTTTATCCTGGATTGTAGAACAAGGAGTGACGAGATGTGAAACTGTATTTGGCAGTATTTATGTACAGCAATGTTTAGAAATTATCATATTTTAAAATGGCAAATTATAAGAACATAGTGGCCATCATAATGTGTAAGAATAGTATCATATTAATGTATACAGAAGGTATGTGTTTTAAATGCCAAAATACAGGGGTGGCCCCCGCACCCTTAGCTTCATGATTGCAACCCCCTCCCCAAAACAAAAATGTGAAAAATACTCGTAAGCACCCCTTATTTTATCTAATACTAAAAGAAGATTTATATACCTAGGTATTTCAAAAATTCAAACCCAGTTGGCAATAGACAAAACGGACAATATTCGAGCTCTGTCATTGTCATTTATACATTTCAGATGGAAAAATAAAGCATTTTTAAATTTTTTGTTAAAAGTTCATTATTATTCACGTTCTATCTGGTGATGTAATATATTTTTGAATGGTGTCACGTTAAACATTGTTTCAATCAACTTAACCCCCCCCCCCCCCCCCCAAACATCAATGACGTAGTCTTTTGGACCCCCCCCCCCCCCCCCCCCCGAATTTCCTGTTAAAATACCATTAATTTTAATCCACGAGTGAATCTTCAAGAACTTCCCCAAATAACACGGGCCAGCCGTTGAAGGAGTAACCTAAAGCGAGTAGCTCATGTTCAAAATTCTATCATCTACATGTAGGCATTTGCATCAATTTTATTTACTGAATGAATAAATCGAGGGGTTAGAGGTAAATGTACCCAAGTCCCAAATGTCTCTGACGCTTCCTGATAAATCGAATTCCGAAGATTATTATTCATCTTTTGGCATTGAAAACCACATCACTTCCGAACCCAGTTTATAACTTACAAATATTGATTTTGGTTTATTATCCAATAATAAACAATTGTAATCGCTCAATTTCATGGTTTACGTTTCAAAGGGTGTAGAATACAAATCTGCAATAAAAATTTTTCCGTCCGTCCGCCGTACACCGTACGCACGATTCCTCCCAAACGGCTGGAGCAAAAAATCTGAAATTTTCAGGAAAAATCAATATTCATTCACTGCAAATTCTTTCACTGGGTTTATTATTCAATTTCATTCATTTGGCTTGCGTTCATGATTTGAATTTCTACTAAGCTTTGGAGTGTCCCTGTTTCACAGGTGATGGAGCGATTATTGAATTTCAGAAGATATGCATAGAGCACGTAAATCGGTTCTCAACCAAAATACCTATATGGATTGATCAGTTGATCATATTTGTGTGCCTCCTCTACACCAGTCTACCTCTGGCTACATCGTTTAAATTTGGATTTGGGGAAGTTTTAACGCAATACGAGTGCTAAAGGACTTGATAAATTATAGATGTTTTAATTGTGGGGGGGGGGGGGGGGGGTATTGAGGTGTTAAAACGCTGCAAATTCTTTCACTGGGGTTTATTATTCAATTTCATTCATTTGGCTTGCATTCATGGATTTGAATTCCACTAAGCTTCGGAGTGTGCGTGTTTCACAGGCGATAGAGCGATATTGAATTTCAGGAGGCACACAAATATGATCAACTGATCAATCCAAATAGGTATTTTGGTTGATAACCGATTTACGTGCTCCATGCATATCTCCTGAAATTCAATAATCGCTCTATCACCTGTGAAACACGCACACTCCAAAGCTTAGTAGAAATTCAAATCATGAATGCAAGCCAAATTAATAATAAACCCCAGTGAATGAATTTGCAGCGTTTTCCAAGAAAAACATGTTATTTATTGCAAGCATCTAAAATTTGAATTTGAATTTCCCATGGATAGGAGGAGTTTTTAGTCGGAAATGAGTAGTAGAACACGTGAAGAGCGGTAGGGCACGCCTCCCGTTTCACAATTGTGTACGGATACATTTTCGTGAAACCTCGTGTTCCTTAAGACTCGAACAGGTTTGGAGTTGATTCGTAATAAAATAGACGAAAATTTAATCAAAAATGCGGGCCGGTTGTCCAATTTAATTTTGGGGCCTGCGTTGACAAACAGGTCGTAAGACGTTCTGCCAGCCGTTCCGCATCTTCTCCAGTTTTTTTACGATGGTCTTCGAACACCGTCCGGAGAATCGGAAATGATTTCATCAAGCCGTAAATTCGAAGAGGAACCTCCGTTAGAAAACTGCCTCTCAGGAAGGCAGTAGGAGAGAGACGGAGGAAAGGAGAGTTCGTGTGTGATGGAGAAAGAGGGAGATAATGGAAACGACGCAAACCCGGTCCTTCGGTCTTCCTGGTCGCTCTCCGGGAGTACTCCTGAAGACCATCCTGGATAACCCCCTCCTGTGTAACTTCCCCTCCTGAGGGGCGTTTCCCCTCTTCGCCCGTTTCCCTGCTCCGGCCCCTTTGGTCCGTTCCGTTGATCAGTTTCCGACCGAACGCGGTTCCGTTGTCCTCGGAAAATTTACCAAAGTTCTCTGTATACGAAGTTCAGACTTCGCAAGTGCCGGCTTTGTTCTTTCTTCAACATCCTTTTTTTTTCACTCGTGTCGATCGCGCCTCCGTAGCCCGCTCTTTCGAGGACTACGCTCCTGGCGATCATTCTTCAATTTATTGGTAAGTAGTGAAATAAACCTGGGAAATATGCACACATTTTATCCATATATGCACTCGAAACTGCATCCCAAGCAAAATTATGGGTGTAAGTCGAGAATAGGTAACCCCTCCTTATCAGACCGTCGTCATACTAAAAAGATGTCTTCTAGACATAGGCAGAAATGTGTTACGTCTAGTTTGCTGATCTGGATGCTCGCTTCGCTCGCATCTCAAAAACAAAAAAATATCCTACATCAATCCTTCTAGTAAAGTATAGATTATCTGGACTAATAGATCAGAATGTGTTAAACACTTGTGTCTATGCGTATTAAAAATACTTTTATCACTATTACGGTCGTGAAAATCATTCCATAATACATGGCAGTGGTATTATCCTACATACATCGATGAAGCTTCACATCGATACATGTTCAAATGTGCCTGATAAGAGGCAGGGGTTACCTATTCTCTAATTCAGCCAAATTATGGATCTCAAAACCATTTAAATTATTCATAAAGTTCATCTATTCTATTAAATGATAAGCTATCATGAATATCTTATAGTTGTCCAACTTAAATGTGTAAAAGTAGTGCCTATAAATGCCATTGTATATGTAAATGCCTGATGATGCTCAAAATCTGAGCGAAAAACTTTGTTTTAATAATTTAATTGTTAAACTAAAGGTTTTATTATCTTGTGTTGGACTACCTATCAGATTTTCAATTTAAACTATTTATAAAATTGATTAGATATAGCTGTGAAACGAACTGGTAGTCTAAATATAAATTGTGTTCCAATTATCATAGTGCCTTTAAACAAATTTCGTAAACGACCGAAGAAGAAAACGAATAAAAACATACACACCATTTTCTGCACTACGCGGTATAAAGCAGTAAAAGTAGGGACAAGTATTTGCATACCTAATTCATTAAGTGCATTGTTTTTAGTACTTTATACAAAAATCACAATCACTCGCTCCGAAGTCACTCGCTATCACCATTGAAGCACTCACTGTACGACAGTTTATTTGATCAAATTGTCAATCGCTAGGGACCGACCTGTACCGATTCGGAGCCTTCAGAGGGTTGACCTTTCTACATCACAGGACTAGGGATAGGTACAACAGGTTTCCGGATTTCCTAAACCTTGCATGGCCCACAAATATTCATGACAGCTTTCCAGACAACGTTGATGATTTGCGGATAGGAACGTGGTTACTGTTATTATTTCATAAACTGTAACGGTTTTGAGGAAAACATCCCACTTCAGCTCCTGCGTGTTGCAGAACGTTTCCATTAAACTCGACATAAAATTAAGTAATAACAAAATATTATTTACATAATCTCCTTGGGTTGTTCTTGGTAGGTCGCTCATTCCGAAAAAACCGAGAAAACGACCGAAATAAGCAGCCGTACCCGGATCAGCTAAAATATTCAGAAATCTCCAGAATGGACCGAATATACGATTTAAATTTATCCACTCAAAGAAATTTTGGTACCTCTATATACTCGATACAAAAGACAATAAAATATCGTACCTAATTCCAAGATTTGGGAATAAAACATACCACCAATGGATTTTTTTCCTCAACATCATATGCCAGTTGAGAATTGAATAACAAAAGTGAAAAATAGAATGAAATTGGAAGTAACTAAGAGAAATGCTGAAAAACAAGGGGATGCTTGCAATTTGATAGTCATAAAATTTGGGAGCCTTGTGTTTGGGCAAATCTTAACAAAAGTCAATGGTTTCGGTAGAAAAATGTAGTGGGTTTTGGGCAAACTTTTCTGAGAATCGCATTAAAAAAAGGCATACATTACGGGCACTTCCCTAGTGGATAGGTTTGATAGACAAAAAAATTTATATTTATGAAAAATAAAAAACATGAATTTAGTGAAGCTGTAATGATTTATCTTAACTACCCTTCCCCCCGCCCAGTCCATAATTAGATTTGAAAGGTCTTAAATACGTCGAGTGCTGGAAATATAAACAAAAGACCCCGACAAAAATATTCAAATATTGAAAATATGCAAATCTTCCTTCATTATTCTGCAAATCAGAAAATCTGTGGTTTACGGGTGAGGTAGATGTGACCAATCAAATGGGTACTATACTGCTATTCAAGTGATTATTATTCACATTCTTCATTAAAAATGAGTGTAATCAACTTTGTTAAATTGAACAATTAAAGCTGAGTGCTATTCCAGTTCCCCGCTAGCCATTGGAATCATCATTCGTAGTTCCTTATGAGAACCCTATACCTTAGCTAGGCCACCTGAACTTCAAGAAACACTTCACAACTAAACATATCCATGACATAAGACGTAAAAAATCTTTAAAACTGTTACCTTTCTGCAAAAAAGTGTGGTTTTTTTGTCGTTGTCAATCATTTGCGGAAAATATGCTTGAAAATGCCTATGGAACAAATGCAGATTTCCCCAAAAATTCCGAAATATGCAGAAAGATGCAAATTTAAATTTGAAATTGTCAATCAAAGCTTGGTGAATCGGTCCAGAAAGTCGCAACACAACGGAATACCTGCCCTTAGGTAATTGTGCTGTTGTTATTTTCGACCACTTTTGTAAATCAAGTCACGGTCACCCAGACTTGACACCGGTGTATATGGAAATGTGCAAAATTCACAAGGCACCGCAGAAGTCAATGATTAACCGTATAAACGATTCATTAATAGTACAAATCAGTAATTGATCACAAAAATCAATTATTAAATTTGCAATTAATCATGGATATCCCTAATTTATAGCACTAACATGGTTGAATATTAACAAAAAAACTCTTGTGAACCCAATTTTCAAAACTAGACATTTCTAAATTCAATCTCTAAATTGTGAAATGATTATCATTTAACAATATTTATGAACATTGATCACAAATGTCAATGTTGGTCAAGGAAATTTAACAAATGACCTCCAAATTTCCGTCTTTTTCAAATCTGTAAATCTGTTCTGGCGGTGTTAGAGGGTTGCTGACTCCCAAAACGATAGCCGTTTCTTTGGTCGGCTCAAATAAGACTTTTTTTGGTCAGCTTTTCGGTTTTTGGAACCATTCTGTACACGGAATTTTGCAGGAATCACCCACTTCACTCAAACTTTTTCAAAAGACACTCAACTTGTTGAAAATTCATGCGAATGGATGTGGAGTCAGGGGAGCCCGGAAGCCCAAGCTAGAAGTTGCCTGCCGGATAAATCAACTCCTTCTTCTTCAGCAGCGTAACAGCGTCTGCATAGGTAACGGGTGTTTCTGGAGTAAGGAATCGAAGTTTGTTTACACCAAAATATTTCTGAGGCAGTCCAGGTTGTATTCATGCTCTATTTATAGAAAGCACTGTTCATTCATAAAGGCAGGAACAATGATAAATACGGATGGGAAATGAAGAGAAGAATTCCCAGGTAACGACAGAACATGCTTTGGCCTGCCAGAACATACACGGGCATACAACACACTAAAGACTGCGTGTAAATTGGCCGTGCTCATATGTAATGGGTTAATCACAGTAACTTTAACTGATCAATGACACCTGTGATTATGAACTTATTCTTAACCTTGCTAATCACACAATGATTAAGACAAAAACCAATTTTATTCAGGACTTAAATTCATTGCGACTCATTTCTGGAAGAAATTCATTGCGTAGCTGGAAGAAGGGGTTAAGGCCTTTTTCCAAAGATCGCATTTTTGGATTCCTTGACACCTGAATTGGCAGCACTGAAACTTACATCCAAATATCTTGCTTCATTATGATGGTAGGATTGTTTTCATTACCTGCTCGTTAACTCCTTCTTACAGAAAACGCTATTTCACTCGTGATTTTTCTCCTTTTTCTCTCGTCACGGTTTTGGAAGGTGAAATATTGTTGTTTTAAGAAGTTTGAGGTTTTTTTTTTGCAAGAGTTTATAGTGTTTTACATTTTTTCTAAATTTTTCAATGTATGAAGTTTTGAGTGTTCGAATGACCAGTTTTTTTCCGTTCTATGTTCAAGAATATGAATATTTTCTATAGCAAAAATAGTGAATCAGTATCATCCATAGGTGCTAGATTAGTAACAAAAATGTATGAAAAGATATTCTGTGGAAAATTGCGTTCTCTGCAAAAAGGGGTGATAACATGTTTTCGAATTTTTCCAATCTATACGAAACTATGAAGCTTATTGATATACAAGCTTCTTTTCTTTCTCCATGCATAGTCTTTCAAATCAATTTAAATGTGGATGATGTTAAGGGTACCCGGCGGAATACAGTGCAACATTAGAAAAACTTTGATGGTCGATATCTCGAAACACTGTTTTGGATTATAACCCCTTCTTCCAGCCAAGTCCTCAATTATCCCTGTACTATCGTCCACAAATCGACTTATATCGATAGGTGCTGAATTCAGTAGTTATAATAGTTTATTAAATAATAAATCCAAAAGTCAGTTCGTCACGCGTTGTCGGATTCGAGGCAACGAAGTTCAATTGAGTCGCCCAGGTTTTTCCTATTGCGTCACGTCGCGATTCAGACAAAGCAGAAATGCACGTTCTGGCATCGAGTTAGGTAGAGAAGGTAGCGAATTGAGGGTTAAGCCACATTACCGTCGCCGTGGGACCTCCCTCGTTTCGAGTGGGATTGTTTGCCGGCTGAAGGAGCGGGGAAATCGCATTTCCCATGCAGAGGTTTTCCTTCGGCTCGCCACATCTGGTAGGAAGACAAGCGGCTCCCTCCGATCAAGTTTTTCTTGTTTTTTTTTTCTCCTTCACCCTGCTCGTTTCTTTACGTAAGTGCCTTTGTAGAAGTACATAGCACTTCCTGCCGTCAGAGGTGATTGAATCATATAGAATAACATTGTATTCCCATTGGTCGCACTTCCTCACAAAGGGACATCTTTCAATATACAAAATTCTTCTTAAAAGATGTGATTTTAAATTTCCTTATTTCAAGGGTTTAAAAAATTGAAAATACGTTATCATTTTTCTTCGCTTCAACAATCTTAATACGGTTCATTTATTTAATTTTAAATTCTATCTTGGCCAGATGATTCTCAAATCCCATATTCCATCATTTTCCCATAAGATTGTTAGTTTATTGTTTTCAATAATGAAACTTTGTAAACGTCAATGAAAAACATTTTTGACCACCCCCCCCCCCCCCTATGTGCCGTTTGTAAATAGATAATGTAAAAAAACGCTGCAAATAAATCACAAGGTATGGAAATCATTGGCTAATTTCCCTTCTGATCGATCTAACACACTGTAATATTAATTGTGCTGTTTTTATTTGCATGTAGAGTGGACAAGACACGATATGTAGGCACGAGGCGCCAAGTTTAGATAATGTACCATTGATAACCACTAATATGCACAGATCAGTGATTTAAGCAGAACGGTTCTTCTAATACAGAAATAATACCAACAAATAGAATCAGAAAGTAGTAAAAATTTTCTAGAAAATTGAATCTTCTCTTGTATCTTCGTCAAAGTTGTTCCATGTGAAACACAAAAAGTGAGGATTTTGATTTTGGGAGTCAACAAATTGTTCAACGTACTGCACGAATCGAAGTTTATTACTTTTGGATATTGAAGAGGCGAAGCACGACGCGGGAGGTAATTTTCTTTCCACGCTCGGACGGGCCCGAACGTTTTTCCAACCTCGTTCCCCCAGAAAACGGTAAAAAAAAGTCGGTTCGGTAAAATCACCGCGTTTTCGATAAGGGAAATAGCGTTATGATGACTTCTGAACCGAATGAGCGCGTGGGGGTCGACCATCCATTCGCTTGGTTGATCCTTCGGAAGATGATCCGGTAACCGCAGCCAAACATCTCAAAGAGTTCAATATCCCGACGGATGATGCTATGGGGGTTCAACATTATTCAAAAACGCTGCAAATTCTTTCACTGGGGTTTAAAATTCAATGATTCATGATTTGAATTTCTACTAAGCTTTGGAGTGTGCGTGTTTCACAGGCGATAGAGCGATTATTGAATTTCAGGAGGCACACAAATATGATCAACTGATCAATCCAAATAGATATTTTGGTTGAGAACCGATTTACGTGCTCTATGCATATCTCCTGAAATTCAAGAATCGATCTATCACCTGTGAAACACGCACACTCCAAAGCTTAGTAGAAATTCAAATCATGAATGCAAGCCAAATTAATGAAATTTGAATAATTAATAATAATAATTTTTTTTTTTCAACGGACACGAATTTGAAGTCCGTTTTTCGATAAAACGCTTCCTTCACGGTTATTTTCGCGATTTTTCATCAAAATTTCTAAAAAATTAAATCTGTTTAATCCCTTCAAACCTACTCTCTAAGGGTTTTTCGGGGTGCTGAACACGAATTCGAAGTCCGTTTTTCGATAAAACGCTTCCTTCATGGTTATTTTCACGATTTTTCATCAAGATTGCTCAAAAATAAACTCTGTTTAATCCCTTTCAAGGGCGAATACAATGGAAAAATATTCTATTTGAACATTTTAAATTTCGTAAGACGCAGCATGCATATCAGAATGCTTCAACCCGTGTATCGGCTATAAACCCATTTAGGAGTTCACTCCAGTATCCACATTCACTACATCACTAGGTTACTGCGATTAAAAAAAAAAAAAAAAATAATTTTTCGCGCCTGCTGAACAATGAGGCGCGTGGATCTGAAGTTTTTTCGATCTAGAAACGTAGAATACGCTTTAGCCTCGAGTGGACGCTGAACTGCAGAACGTTTTTCTTTTTGCAAATTGCTGCAAAAATTTGGTTGTTTGGGTTCGCAATCCGCTTTTTTTTCAAGAGGCAACCGATCACTCTCTCGATGGTTCAAGCAGTATTTTGGTCGTTTAGGATGATTTGAACATGTACCTAAATTTCTCGAAGGAGGACAATCTGGACCGGGGCAGGAGAACATCACCGAAGGACGTTCGCGAACGACTGAAACTCCGATTTATAAATAAAATTACTCATTTAACGGGTTTGTCGCAACTACTACACACGGATGTAAATATGCAAGTTGTTGCTTGGTGATCGCCTTTAGTTACCCAATTGCTTATAAACATCAATTATCTTATCATATGATCTGTTTCTAAAGCAGCCCAGAACGTTCTAGACTTTTCCGTGTCACATTTCGTTAAGCTCAAGCGTTCCTTTTTTGGCTAGTTAGTCCATGGCTAAAGCGTATTCTACGCTAAAAAGCTGTGGTTTTTGTTTTGATAGCAGTAACCTAGTGATGTACTGAATGTGGATGCAATGTTGGCAGCATATCTCCTGAAGCCAAATGAATGAAATTGAATAATAAACCCCGTTTTTTATCTGCCGCATTCTTTGGGTGAGAGTGTTTTGAAGTTCGTTTTAACAACTCGTTTGTTGAGGTGCAGCTTAAATTATTACACATAATAATTTGAGATCAATACCACAAACCAACAGAATCACGTAACAAACGGTTATGGCCATTCAAGCCAAAGTTCAATGAATCGTTTATTGAGGGAAATCCTCGGAAGACTCCTCGATAGAGACCGGTAGCGGTCTTGGTAGGTTTTTTTGTTGTCACGACGCCAGCTGGAGGTTCATGTCCACCTCACGTAGTGCGACAACTTGTCACGTCCGTCGTCTCAAATCGTAGAAGGGCATGTCCACTTAAAGATCGATTAGATCGACTTCCTTAAGTCAAAACAAATCAAAACTGGCCGGCTTCGTTCTTGACGTTGAGTTTACCATAAGGCAAGCCATCTCCGTTTAAACTCTTGAAGGGAGCCCGGGAGCGACATTCTTCATAAAACGGCGAGAAAGAATGATACACCGTGGAAATGACGAGCTCATTCTAAGAACTTGTAAACTGTTGAGATTTCTGGATTGGTAATTGTGCCTACTAAACGAGGGCTGATAAAATCTTATAAAATCCGGTCTATGCGGGAAAAATTCTCATATAGGATAGTCAGAAGCCTATGAGGAACGGCAATTATGTGAACATTCTTACAATCTCACGTATCTGTAACATGAACGTACGGACCATTGAAATGTTTCGAGTAACAGCGATGAAGGATTCTATAGCGGATTTCCATGGTTGGAATAAATAGAAGTTTTCTGCTTCATTCTTCAAATTCCATGTTCTTCTCGATTTTGAAACATCTGGCCTTAAAGTGAATAGGTATCATTGTGTAGTGGAAATGATAAGAATTGGAAGGGTGCCGAACAGGTTTTCTTTTCAAAGGTTTTGTTGTGATTTTCGTTCTGTAAAACACCTTTAACCCCTCTTGTACTTTCCCAAAATGTCTGCCTTTCAAGTTTCTGCAAAAAAAAAAGTTATGCTCCATAGAGATAAATTTGTACACGCATAAAAGCTATTAATGACTCTGAAACGACGGAATTCATAGGCACGATCTATAGTCAAAACCGTACAATCCTTGAAAATTTCAACAAAATCAGGTGAAAACTGTAAACGTTGTCTAGAGACATCAAAACTCGTAAGTTGTAATCGTAATTTCTATATTCGAGCAAGATCGGACGAATAGGCCACGAGGAAATTAAGCTTGATGTAATTAACGTTTGCGCGTGCGCAACGAAAACAATAAATTTTTACTGTTTGGTAAGAGAATACAGTAAAACTTCATCAAAATTCGATGATAACTGTATATGTACTAGTTGGCATGTTTTTAGATAATATTATATGATCGTGATGATCCAGAATGATCCAAAACGTAAAAGTTATTTGAAATTAATTTTGATTTGGTACAAAACACTAGTACAGAAGCCCAATACCCTAAAAACGTTATTTGGTATTTGTGCTTTGGTTCTCCCACAGACAGTCAAAATTTGTAAGTAAAATTTATTTCCTTCTTTTTAAGGCATTTAAATAAAAGCCTTCTTAAAAAAGGTTTTTTTTTGTTTAATTTTATTTTATTATTTTAAAACTGGGGTTGGTGCTGTGATAGTCTGAATCTTGAATTTGGAGTTTACTGAACTAGATTTGATAAGCCACAGTGGAATACAACTGCGTATACTGCACAGCTGCACGCTCACCGCGAGTGGAACCGAGTTGTCTGTAACCATAGAAAGAGGTCATACCGCCGAAAAGTAGAAACCAATACATCAGGGAAACAACTAGAGGGTTAACCGCAAACAGCGTAAACAAGCAATACGGTTTCAATCACCTGGTGGTATGGCAATAGTGAACCAGCAGGAAGTGGAAAATTTTCTCTCGTGTAGCGCAGAAATGCAAATCGAAATCAGGAGCGGTATTGGTATATTGGACTGTAAAAATGTTGCGGGCAACCGTTGGAAGTATTGCGTGGGATCAACGCACTGAACTTCTAAAGCCAGATGTGGATAATGATAATGACGGTTTACCACAATCCACTCCATTTCCCCATTGATATTTCATCTGAATGTATGCGTCGATTGTTCATTCGAATTTTGGAAATGAAACCGCCAACCAACCTTGTTTCTAGTGATTCAGATCACTTGGAGGGCTGGAAACCACATTTTTCATTACGAATTCCGAACTCCTCCTGAACTGCAGCTTAGAGTTGTGTAAGATGCGTTCAGTCCCGGGAATCAACTCCCAACCGTTCACTCAGTTTAGGGATGCGTTCTTTGGAATCAGTTCACCCGTTCAATACGTTCACCATGGAAGAAGTAGTTGAATACTTTGCTGATGAATTATGCTGCAATATGAACATACAAATATACATAACTAGCGAAGAAATAATAGAAATTTTGATGATCACGTCGATGACGATGGAAACAACATAGAAGTCGTAAGAATATACTGGAGTTATTACTAGAATTCTAGTTAATACTAGAAAGTATTGTACACGATACGATGTATGGGCGAAACGTACAACAATAAAGATGATTGAAGACTGATGAGCTCCGACAACATTATTCGCATACGAAAAATGGTCACACCATACCCCACCAACTCAACTAACTAGGATATTGCAATTTAATAAATGATCAGATAATTTTGTAAAAGGTTGATGAATGGTGAACAAATGTTGGTGTTCATGGCATATTTTATCCGTAATTAAGCTTTTAAGTTCCACAATTTTGTAGTTGTAAGGGTTGTTAATGATTACGGATAACAAGAATTGAAGGGTGAATTCTTGAGTAATATATCGGGAAAGATGAACAATTTGTCAAAAATGAATGAACAAGATTCACGAGATAGCAAGACTGAAGGGATTCTTTTTCCGATCCAAGGGAGATGACCAGTGAGGACTATGCATTTTCCAGGGACTTGGACGATGAAAATTCCTTACAGGTCATTAGCTTTGTTGGTTTGTGATACCACTTCACAACGGTCTTTAACCTACTGAGGCAGCTCATCAATTAAAATTCATAGAAACCTTGCCCACCTGGGGTTGGGGATCCAGAACTATCATTTCCGCTGTTCATCGACTCGGCCCTGAAAGTGATTTCCCGAGAAGAACTATATTTCACAAATCATGCTGTAAGGAGGGATTTAAATCTATATCGCTGATCTATTACGCACACACTCGATTGTCACAACGATGCTGCGGTTCGAAAACATAGGAGAGGGTCCATTGTGAACCGACTACGTCGGAAAATTTTTTTGAAAGTTCCAAACGCGATTGTGTTTGATTCTAATAAACCATTAAGACTAAAACATCTATTGAAGTAAACCAAATGTTCACGCTATGGAAAAAAAAAATTCTTTTTTCCCCAACGTTACAATGGTTTATTTTAAATAAAAGTGGTAAAACCAAAATCAAGCATGGAAAATTTTCAATTCTGAAGAACGTAGGTAGAGGTGTTTTTTTTCCTGGTAGCCTTTTGAACTGTTTTCAGAACAGATTCGAAAAAATACTTTCACGTCAAGAAGGCCAATTTTGGTAGGGTAACGCTAGAACCTAGTTGGCGGGACATTTCTCTAGGATCGGCGCTCATCCCCACGTTTCTGGTGTCGATTCAAACATCCGAAACAGCCATGGCCAGCATTACTCGATGCATGGTATTATCCCTCACTCCCCTAATTATTGCTAGAGGTGAATTAAGACTATTGACTCATTTCGCGAAAATAGTTTAATCCATCACGAGCTTAACGAAATTCGGATATTTGAATTGGCGCTTATGCGGCTTATGACGTCTTAAGCCAGAATGACCATCCTGTCTACGGATTTCTAAAATCCGTGGAATACCTTACGATTAGTCCGTAGATTTCCGTGAAGAATTTTCGAAGTTACTGGCTCGTCGTCTCCACTTTTAGAAAGGCTGTCAGCAGTGGAGACAATTAAAAATGCTCATTTTACTAGATAAAACAAGCAAATGGTTAAGCATAATAATCAAATTGGCCATTTGGACTCCCAAAATCCTTGGGTTCGCCACTAACATACATGGTTGATTGTATGCACTACTATTTGAAGTTTACGTTAAAGCGCCAAATATTCATATTTCGATTATTCTCAAACCCCCTTCAGTAGAGAGATGATGGGGAGTTTTCCGGAGTATAATGATGGGGTGGTTTTTCCGGCCCCATCAACTTTGGCGAGGTCACTCCAAAAAAACCTCTATATACATTGTTTTCAAATAAAGAGCCCTTCTCCCTAGCCCAGTGGTAAGTATTTCTAGCACTATGTTGAAAGTGCAAACGCTACCCTGATTAAAGAGCCCTAGAACGGTCGGAAAAACTGCCCCATCAACAGAGTAATGATGGAGTGGTTTTTCCGGAAAAACTACCACATCCACTTTGGCGAGGTCACTCCAAAAAAACCTCTACGTACGATACAGTGTTTTCAAATAAAGAGCCCTTCTCCCTAGCCCAGTGGTAACTATTTCTAGCTTATATTGAAAAGATGCAAACGCTACCCTGATTGAATAGCCCTTTTACCCAGCCATGTTGAATTATTTCTAGCCCTATTGTAAGAGCGATATCAAGCGGTTGCCCTTGATATGATGGGGTGTTTTCCAGGAGTATACTGATGGGGTGTTTTCCGGAGTATAATGATGGGGTGGTTTTTCCGGCCACATATACATTGCCACTAGAAATACTTACCACTGGGCTAGGGAGAAGGGCTCTTTATTTGAAAACAATGTATATAGAGGTTTTTTGAGTGACCTCGCCAAAGTGGATGGGGCCGTAAAAACCACCCCATCATTCTCCTCCGGAAAACACTCCATCAATACTCTACTCCCTTCTGTTTTCTGTAGAGGATTAAAACTCGTCTGAGCTGGATAAAAACTAGTATTTGATGCTTCTGAAATCGATTCCACAGGAAAAGATCGAATTTTTACCCATAGTGTATTTGCCATTGTACTTTTAAGTGAGGATAACAAAACCAAAAAATACAAAATTAAATTAATTCATTTTTTTGAGCTATGCCTATATTTTTTTGCGACATCAATAATATCTTTGAGTTTTAAAGAAATAGATGGACACGTTTTGCATTTTCTGAAGATTCGTTAACCCTTCTTGTTCAACGTTGTTGGTCACTGCCTGGAACGGTCCTTCTCTTGTGCTTTTGTCTTATCTCATTCCGCGACCAGTTAGGCATCTTGTTGATGCGAAATTCGTTGTCATTCTTCAAACGGTCATACATCCGTTTCATTCGAGTTCAAAACGTTTTCTTTACGAATCCACCGCAACGGAGATGATTGCTAACTGAAGGATGATGAAGCCTCCGGCGGAATAACGGGCGGTCAAAATTGCCGGTCGGCAAGAAGATGTTGGAGGTCGGGAGGTTAACTTTTCCAAAAGGTCGACCTTCTATCGCTCAATCACTCAAAACGGAAGTTTTTCCTGAAGGCGCGGCCCATCACGCCCGTCACGCAAAAACTGTCGAAGTGCTACTTGGCAAAACGTTGCCGCAACGTCCTACTTATTTCTCTGTTCTCCAATCACAAGGGCGATTTTCCTGCTTTTTGAGCGTGTGGATCCGATGATAATTGAAGAAAAACTTTTGTAATTGACATATGATCCAAATTCAATAGAATACGAAAATCGAATAAAAATATTTTTTCAAAATCCGTCCGTCCGCACAGCGATTGCAAACCTCTATTTTCCGCGCAAAACTCAAGCCAAAACCCACCGTCTCTTCTTGTTGCCCGTAGAGTCGAATGGAAGTATCCCAGATTGAATTGAATCATTATTTTGGAAGATATTATTGCTTAAGCGAAATATTAAAAAACCAATTTATAGCCTTTTAAAATAAATAATTTTTTTACTTCCGAGAGACTATTCTTGTACAAAATGTTGGGCTGATTTCATAAATATACATTATACGCACTGGATGATAATTTTCATTAAACAACCACAAAAACTACTCGGTTTTTACTCTACTTTTTAAGATTTTGATACATCTGGAAAACTTTGGGTGGCTTTGAAACGATCATGTAGTAGCGATTCGCTAACAGTTCTTAAGCGAATGGAAAAGTTAACGTACAAATTAAAATAAGCGAAATTACCATAATTCTGCATTGGCACAAGAAGGAATTATGGAACTAATTGCATTTTTTTCGAGACCAGAATTTACTTCAGAAAATATAGGAACTGCTTTTTATAAAAGAAACATAACATTTTAGTAAGGAACTTTTGGTTTATTATTCAATAATAAACCATTGTAATCGCTCTTGAAAAAAAATTCTAACCCCCCTGAAAATGTCATGGTTTACGTTTCAAAGGGTGTAGAATCCGAATCTGCAATAATAATTTTTCCGTCCGTACGATTTCTCCAAAACGGCTGAAGCAATAAAGCTGACATTTTCAGGAAAAATCCATGTTGGTCCGGCGACGCCCCGATTCTTGAGCCAGCTCTCTCACTTAATTTAAAGTGCCCTTTAAGGGTTGTCAAAGTTTTGTAAAATCCCCAAAAACCTCAAAAATAGTCAAGGCGGCCTAAATGTATACTCTTTTTGAAGAACAATCCACGAGGAATCGAATGAGCCCTTCCCCAGGTCCGTAGCTCAAACCATTCCCGATCTAAGGCCCGATTTATGGTGCCAACATTCGCGTTATTTCAGTGAACTATTGTTTTTGTGTTGCTATCAGTAACCCAGTGACGTACTGGAGTGAACTCCTGAAAGGTTTGTAGCCGATACACGGGTTGAAGCATTCTGATAACCATAAAAAACGCTGCAAATTCTTCCACTTTGGTTTATTATTCAATTGGCTTGCGTTCATGATTTGAATTTCTTACTAAGCTTTGGAGTGTGCGTGTTTCACAGGTGATAGAGCGATTATTGAATTTCAGGAGATATGCATAGA
This sequence comes from Creontiades dilutus, assembly GCA_031894815.1. Taxonomy (NCBI): domain Eukaryota; kingdom Metazoa; phylum Arthropoda; class Insecta; order Hemiptera; family Miridae; genus Creontiades; species Creontiades dilutus. The sequence continues at coordinate 150,913 of JAVIWC010000946.1, read as the reverse complement.
GCACGTAAATCTGTTCTCAACCAAAATACCTATTTGGATTGATCATCATATTTGTGTTCCTCCTGAAATTCAATAATCGCTCAATCAATTTCAATAATTTTGCAAAATAATGAAAGAAAACCGCAATTTTACGCGGCAAATCTTGAAACAAAATATAGTCTCATTGCTCCTATGATTATTCATTCACACTTCAGTAGAGTGAAGGTCGGAATCTGTAAAAATTTCTTTCTAATTAAGACCTTGAAAAATTATGGTTTTTGGAGGTTTGGAATCGCTGTGCTCCGCGGCTCGTCGTTCGGAGCTTTTCTCCGAAACTACAAGAAACCGAACTTTTATAGACAATCACGCTTAGGATCTAGTTGCCACTGAATTCTCAGCATCATAGTCGGTCAATCCCAAAGAATGGAATAAAAAACAGAATATCGAAAGTATTCAAAATTACATTAATTGTTTCATATTCGTTATTGACAGAAATCACTTCATTAAATCGAATTAGCCCATTCGGACCGATTTACGTTCATCCAAAGAGTTTGATCGTAGACAGAATTAAAATGAAGTCAACATTAATGTGGATGTGAACGTGCCCAAACACACTGAAAATCCCTATTCAATTTTGAATGTCAACTCAGCTGATAGAATTGCAATGGAAATTTAGATTCAACAGTGCCTTTTGAGATAGAGTTTTTCATAACATGTTATATATTTGAACGGAATGAAGCGTAGGTAAGTAGGTGTTTCATTTTATCCCGTTAAATAGAGGGGGGGGGGGGGGCTACTAAAAAGTTATTTCACAAATCCAAAACTAGAACCTTAGAGTTCCGATGACTAGAATATATTCGCTGAAACGTTAGATTCCATCCTTCTAAAACCATTTTGGGTGGTTGAATCGTTTTACTGTTTAGGTACGTTGCAAATTCGAGTTTTCAAAAAGTGGGTTTGCATATTATGGGATTCAGTTAACCTGGAGCGCCTTACTGCTTACTTCGTCATTTCGCAAATAATGACACAGAGCGGACCGGACCTTCCAAAGCAATTCGTAACACATCTCGAAGCTGTTACAGCGGACATGACTTACTTGGTGTAATGATGGAATCGCATGTCGTTGGGTGTACGCATATGAGATGGCACTTTTATCGGAGCTACACCGCTTTTCGAAACCTTGTGTCTTCGAGCGTCCCACTTTTCAATTCATCGGCCATAAAACTGTACCTGGATTTGCTACGAAAGCTGATTTCGAATGTTGAACACAGGAATTCGTTTCTGCCGTTTGACGATGAAATCATACCATGCCCGTACCCGTAAAGATGGATGTCATTCCGAAATCCAAATCCGTGGGTAATGCATCAATAAAAACCTGGTATTCAATCATACGCAGAAGCTGCAAAGTCCCCCCCTAGGATTATATAGGTTTATGCAGAAAAAGTACAACTTTAAAATAAGCTTCTATGGTGGATAAAACAATCTGCCTCCCTACTTTCTGAATGACATCAAGTTATTAAATTACAACCCAACTCCCTCGTCATGGTGATGAGTTTCATTTTACCTTACAAGGCCGGCCTACTATCTGTCTTACCAGGTAATCAATGAAGGCACAAAATGAGCAGCAACGTTTTGACAATTCAAGTTCAAATGTTCAGTATTTTTGTTAGTATAAAACTGATCATTCCTTAGTGACGGGATGTCATTTCTAGTAAAGTTGGACGTATCAACGTGAGTTCTCAAGCAGTTGGATGAGAGAAATCATGAAAATATACAAAATAATTATTATAATAATTTGATGCACCTAGTAGGAGATGATCTCTCCAGACTAATTTCAAAGATAATAACTTTCTTATTTATTTGAAAACTATACCTAATATTTTATTGCCTTTAATTGGGTAGCTTATCGATAAACCGTTTCATTACCAATGGATTGTTGAAAAAAGTCATAATTCTGAGCAAAATATACATCTATCTATCATACAGCTACATTATTATTTCTTTTGATGAGGGATAGATATTTGGTTCAAGACTTTCAATTACCTTGAAATTACCCTTAAAGGTTCGAGTTTAATAAATTAAAAGTGCTTTTATTAAAAACACAATTTTTCTTCCACTCAGGTGCTTTACTTCTAATTTAAACAGGTTTTGAAATTGCTGGTGAAATTCGTAAGTAGTTTATTTGGTTATCTTCCCAACATCAACTATAGCTCTTTAGTTGTGAAAGTAAGTTCATTATTTGAAAAGGATAATCGATTGTTGTCCGACCATCACTAGTAAAGGCGACTTTTAAGCTCGATTCGCACGAGAAGGGTCAGTGTACGAAATGAATTCTACTGTTGTAAACATGTTCAAAAGAAATGAGAGTTCACTCTACGAACTAGTAAATGGGGCAGTAAATCACTATACCACCGTGGTGGGGTGACTCTACTCCCCTACCTCTAGAAACGGGACTCTCCTGTTCATTAAATACTCTGCCACTGTAAACAGTTCTGAGTAGATTAGAATCTCAAAGATTCCAACAGTCTAGCGAGCCAACAGGGACAGGGCAGCCCATCAACAGTCTACTGGAAACGTCTTCCAATTCCCTTACAGCATCTCTTCCAAAGCACAAAGTTGAATCAGTGCTGTTTCACCCAAGGCTGTAGCAAGACGTAAGAAAGAGTGCCTGCAGACTTGACATAACAGCTAACATAACAGCTACTTACAAACATCAGTATGCCATGCATAGTCAGCTACCTAATTATATGTTAATGTTCAAATAGGAATTTAAAATAAAATATTCCCCTTTCGTCCTCCCTCTAACATTGATAGAAAAGCATGAGTCACTTCAAATGTTCCAAGATGCACGCATAAGCCGTTACCTGCATTACCTGCCAAGCTGTCCAAATGTTACTGTGGAGAGTTTTTCGCAATCGTCACTCATTACCTTGACTTGTTGCAACTGATAGACAACCTGGGGAGGGGGGAGGGGGGGCATCCTCACATCAACAGTAAATTCTTGCGGGTCTTCGAACCTGATTTCTTTCAGCTGAGAGGCTGATGCTCCGTGCGTTTCTCTCCCGTTCGAAAAGCCGTTCGCGCGAATACGCACTCGTTCGTCAGTTCCCAGCTTCGCGCGAAGGAAGCCCATCCACTACACGTATACTCTGGCTAAAACCCTTCAGTTCATTTTCGGGATTTTCTTGTTTCGGATTTTTATTTTGTCGTTGAGGTGAACAATGCCACTTGCAGAGCGTTTAATGCAACTCTATGCGTTGGAGTCTCCGAATATGGTGAGAAGAACACGGGAAAGAAGAATTGGCGTAAGAGAAGAGTGGGTGAAAGACCTTTTTGTGCAGAGGAGACAGTGTGGAGAATGGGCATATGGTATTGTGGCAGCTTTTGGTCCCATATTGCGGGTCTCTCCTGCACCAGAACAATTAATTTTTCAACATCCATGCCGAATATCGCCGACCACGCCCGTCTGAATTCAAACTAGATTGAAAATTTTCGCCTTCGCGTTAGTTCGCCCAAACTCGCGCGAAACTAACGCTCGCAAAGGACGGGATCCCACTTAAACCCCGCTGTTTGAAAACAGGCGAACTGTTCGAAATGTCGCCTTTTCGCTTGTTCTCCCTTCGCTCGAAATCGCGTCCAGTAGACGTCCAGCCTAACCCGCGTCTGTTCTTCCGAGTCTACTAAAGTAGCGGAAGCATTGTTTTCACTTTCGGAATGTGAAAATTTTTTTGTCTCCAAAATCAAAAATTCCACTCGCATTTTGCGTTTTAGACCTTTCTGAACAATTTTGGTTCCGTGTCTGTCTGTGTGTCCTTGTTACGGGCAAAACTCACGAAGTTATAGTCCGATTTTGATGAAATTTTCAGGGATCGTGCGGGTTAGAGTGTAGATGGTCCCCTATGAGTTTCATGATCCCCGGATCAATAGTAGCCTCTGCGCATGCGCAAACGTTAAATCCTTGTTACGCGCATAACTCCGGGAGTTCTCGACCAATTTCGATGAAATTTTCAGGGATTGTTCGGTTTGATGAGTAGATGGTCCCCTATAAGTTTCATGACCCCTGGATCAATAGTAGCCTCTGCGCATGCACAAACGTGAAATCCTTGTTACAAGCATAACTTTGGGATTTCTTGACCGATTTCGATGAAATTTTCAGGGATTGTTCGGACTTATTAGATATATTTTATAGTTTGTTCAATAATTGAACATGCCTACCTTTATTTTCTCAAGTTATGCTCCTACATAACAATAAATTCACCCTAATTCAATATTTACTTCGCCTAATTGAACGAAGTTCTTCAGTCAATAATAATTTTCAATGATCTATACAGTCATGTTATGGATACGAGGAAGCTATGTGGCACACCCACTTGGCAGAGGTTTTTTTTCTTCCCCCTTTCCAATCCATCCAGTCTTTTCCAATTCATCCAAAGATAACTCAATTCAATAAACTTTTCCTTACTTCTATCCCAGTTTCTGTTCGCCATTCACAGAGCAGAATGATGGAATTGAGTACACAAGAATAATAACTTTCGCAGTTCGCACTCAACTGGTATGAACATTCCAAGGTTGAGGACGCGAAAGAGTAGAATAGATGGTCGACTTTTCGATAGAGTAACTAGGACTCTACTTCACCGTATATTCTACTCGTGTAAATCGGGCTTTAAGGTCAATTTACATAAGCAGAATTGGACGGAGACTTGAGTTCAATAGGGTAGAGCATGGTAGAGCAAACTAACAAGTTTGGCGAGTTCAGCATGTTACATCGTCGATAGGTCCCAACCATTAACAGTTTCAAGTTTCTTATCCTCGTTATTGCTGGGGGGTTACTTGGGACGTGTTTCAGGACAAAAATATCTATAATCACTCTAAGACGGGATAACACACCCGGTTGTGTAACAAATCGCAACTTTTTATCGAGCCGGGACGTGAAAATTGATACAAAACTATGTTCATAGAAAAGTCGGAAATCACGCATGATAAGCGTTGTATCTGGGTTTTTTTCTGTCTCGGAAAAAGAAGGAGAAAAAATTGAATGATGAGGACGAAGTAACGTATCGACAGGCACCTCGTTACCCATTCGCTACACCTCGGGTAACGGTCGTAACTCCCATCTCGGACATTACGATTCCACCGCCCGTCAGTCCATTTTCAAAGGAAAAGTTCCGAATACCGGTAGGCAGTTGTTAGCAGTTCGTAGTTAGTTGGGCGTTGTTACCGCAGTTGTTCCCTCCTCCCTTCGTAGGACCCCGAAAAATGTTGGGAAATAGAGCGATCGATGGGAGATGGTACCTGTTGTGGATATCTGTCGAATGCCTGGAAGGAATGACGTAAGTACTTATGTAGACATTGAAAAGAAGAAAAATTCGGACGAATGGTGTGGCTAATCAACTGCAACTTCCACGTAATGCAGATAAAACTGTTTTTACCGACGTTGAAAAGGAGTGAGGCACTCAATTCGGCTTATATGATTATTATTGTGACAATTGATTGTTAAGAAGGACCTATGTCGAACATCTTGTTCTCAAGCTCGCTTCTATGCTATTAATGCAGCGTCCCCTGTTATCTGCTATATCTCCTTCCCGTACACCCTGCTTGAATCGTCAGGCGAACAGCATGTTACTACAACCCATGGAGGGTCTGGGCCTGACCAACGACTCCATTCCGATCTGTCCATTGCAACAGTTCGGCGAGCTCCAAGTCTCCGTAGATCATGTTCCACCCCGTCACACCAGCGCAGGCGTGGTCTCCCACGAAGTCTACTCCCTTCTGGCTGTCGAACAGCATATTGCTCTGAAGAAAGTACTGTCTTGCTGCTCAGGTCTTTTAGCTTCAAAAGAGAGCAGTCAGAATTATAAGAAGTCTGGATTGAGGATAGAGCTGCAGACGCAACCTTAGGAGCATTCGGATTCTAACTACCTATAACCTTAACTATTCCAAGCTAATATGTTTTGACCTCTCCCCTGTTCGTTCGGGATCACAATTACTCGATCTTAAGAGGCTTAGATGTACAAATAGGCACTCACCTTTTCAATTACCTCCCTTAACACATCCAGATCCTTCCAACCAATACGTTCAGAAGCTCTACGAATTGGGCCGCGATCGAGATAGAACTGACGGACATTTTTAGTTTATTATTTAAGGCTTAAAGTTTAAGGCTTATTATTTATTGTTCAACTATTGCTAAATATTTTATAGTTTTCGGACCTTTATACACACTTCACCTCGCTTAAATCTTTACCAAGAAAATATACATCTATATACCTATTGATTTATGGGGAGGGGGAGGTACTGCATTCCCAAGAGGCCACAGATTTCGAAATCTTGTTCGGCAGTGGTCCGTGGTGTTTGTGACAAGTGGCAAAAAGAATGGAAATTTTGTCATAATTCAAAATCGAGATTTCGACTTGCTTTTTGCGTTTCTCAGCTTATTGCAATTTCGGTTGTCAGTTTGTCTGAGGGCATCTTCTCGTCTTTGGCATAACTCGGCTGAAGTTCAATACCCTTCACACTTTTAAGGATCCTGCTTTTGAACTCTCCTTTCTTTTATTACGAGCTTTCCAATATTTTCTTCACCCTCTTCCGTTGTTACTCAGCATAAAATTTATGTAGCCTGCAACCCTCTCGTCATCGGCTGAAATCTTGCTACAAGTTTCTGCCACATCTTCTTTGGGCAAGTCACGTCCATAACAGCTTGCTATATTTTCTGTGTTAATGTTCTAGCAATTCGCTGTAAGCTTTGTATCTTCATAATCGAAATTCGATAAAAGCCCACTTCGTAGGATTCAATGACATCAAGGTTCCACCTTTACATTGAAAAACAATGTTTTTTGGTTCTTTCGGCTCATTACTTACCCGAACTTGTTTAACGCCTGCCACATAGCATCCTCCATTTCCTGCTATTTTATGTAAAATTCTAGGCTAGAAACCTTTGTTAATATTTTTCTCATTCAGTGATCAAATCATTGACTGACAAAAACTGACAACCATCTTTTCAGATAATGAACAAAAACACATTCGTGCGACAGCCAATGATTCCATATGACTAACACCAATTTTGATTAAAATTTTAGCGGTTGTACGGAGTAGGTATAATAGTTTCGTTAAAATTTAACGAAATTTAATGTCTAATTAAGCCAAGTACGGATGAATTGTCCGACTTATGATCAGTATAATGGATTGGTATTCGAATATTGACATCATTCCAATTGATATGCTGCTTACAATCACATGTTAAGTAATTTTCACATATATGCCAATTTTTATATCTACGTTTTCTTATTATTGACCATTTGCTTGGTACCGGTTTGATTGTAATGAAATTCGTTTTTTTCCAGATATTCTAATTATGGTCGTGGAAAGATAACAATTCTGCAACCATGCAAGGGATTTGGATACCCTTTATGGTCCTTGGGACCATAACAGCTGTTACCGGACAAGGTAAATCCTCTCTTGACTACTTAGTTTATATACGCTAAAACGCATGTCGTTTTGTCAAAGAATCTCCAAAAAAGAGGTTCCAAGTTTACAAAAATGGGTCTTAACAATATCTAACTAAAATAATCTAACACTTGTTAGTTTTTGTTCCCAAAATATTTTTGTTGTGATTTAAACATTGTTGGTTTGTCACGAGTTCATAGAAGGATATTATAATAAAATAACTTTTTATTATTACTATCATTTAATATTTTCGCGAATGGATCAATAGCTAATGTTGAGTACCTAGCTATTTTTTATCCAAAATATGTATCTAGTATTGAGAAATTTGAAAAAAAAAAATGGATGTGGCACATGGATTGTGGTAAAAAGATCATTTAGCGGTTTCTAAACAAAATAGTAAACTATTTTGAAATGTCGTTTGTCAAAATCGGCCAATAAAATTTGATACATTCGCATCTGCACTGTTGATTGATATCCAATCGTAAAAGCCAACGATGTCACTTCACACAATTTTTATAATCAACTTCAAAAAACGAAACCTGAGTGTAAGTTGATGAATGGGAAAAGATAAATATAATAAACAATTGAAATTGTAAAAATAAAATCAATTCACTCAATATTTTTACAGTCAGCAAACATTATAGATTCATAGATCATATGAATAAAGAAAAACTTAAAAAACGAACACTGTATTCACCAGTTAAACTGAAAATAATGAATTATACAGTTTTTATAATTCTCCAGAAGTATTGGTTTGTATCATAATTTAAAAGTTCTTACTGATACTTCATTGGTGAACATTGGGTCATTCCACGTCAAATCGACCTATCGTTGCAGGTGACCCTCTCGGATTTTGATCAAACTTGGCATAAATGTTTGTTTTTATAAGAAAAAAATATTTGCCGAGTGGTTTTGCGAAATGTCGCCGGGTTGCCTAGATACGGTATATGTCTTAATTCCGAAATTGACAAAACCTGTATGTGGTTTTTTGGACATAACTCCGTTGTTTTTTGACTTACAGAGCTCCCAAAAAAACTATTTTGAAGCTAATAGAACAGGCTTTAACAATTTATGGTCAAAAAAATCTTTTTTTGAAATTTTAATTCTTTTTTTTAATTTTGAAAATTTTAAAATATTTCTTGAATGTCATCCACAATTTTCAAAAATTGTTTGGGGGTGTTTTTATGTTCTTTGATATGTAATCAAAGTGAGAAAAAATTTTGGTGAGGGCAATATTTCTTATAAGGGAGATATTTAGCGTCAAAGTTACTGACTTTTGTCTTATGCGTTACTAACTTCTGGCAAATGCACAGTTTGGTCGGCCCTGTACACAGTTCTTCAATTTCTCCATGTTGATCAATGTTTGAAAGTTGTCAAAATCCGAGAGGGTCACCTGCAACGATAGGTCGATTTGACGTGGAATCACCCCATTGTCATTCTCATTATGTATGAACATTTTTATGTCTTTCATTCAAGAGGACTTGCATTAAGAATGGATTGAAACTGATATAGAAACATACTAATGCTTAATCCCCACATTCCCTGAGGATTCCATCAAAATTGGAATAAGCTTGTCGAAAGGATTAGCGGGCCAAGGCAGACCCACACAGATACGGACAGACACGAAACACCAGTTTTTCAGAACGCTCTATAACGTAAAATGTCTGTGAACAATTTTTATTTCGGGGGAAAAAATTGTTTAATCTCTCAAAAGCAAATGAGAACCTTTGCCAATAAGAGTGTTTCGTGAGACAAAACGTTTAGATCAACGTCTTGCAGCGAAATAACTTATTGAGAGAAAAAACATTTATTGATCATTTTATGGGGTGGAATGTTGGGTTTGTTGGGATTTGTGAAAAGTATAAATTGATATGCCAAAAGCTCGAAGTGGTATGCCAGAGGTTGTTATTAGTTACATTTCCTGGTCATTTACAGCCAAATTGCATGTTTAGTTAATGTTCTTGTGTGTTAATGCCGATAAATGGAAGTGAAAGTGGGATTTTAACCTAGGTGAAATTTCAAAATCATTAATGACGCGGAATCTTTCAATTTCGTAGAGATCATGAAGGGCTAGGATGAAAAATGGAAGAACAACCGTTCAATATTAATGCCGTGAGTGATAAATATGATGCTACTTGACATCCGGGGCTATTATAGAAATCCATTTCTGAAAGTTGAACCTTTCATCATTGACCTGTAGAGTTGAACATTACGTTCTAGAAAGTGAACAATTAGTCTCTTCGAACTCTCTTGGGTTCAATAATCGAATTGTTAAAGCTAATTATAAAACAATCAATATGGGCATGATGTAGTCAGAAATAGATTCAACATTAGCGCGTAATTGAATTCAGGCTAGATGATAAGTAATGCGGCTCTAAATCATTGATGTTTAGTGAAATCTGTAATGAATCGTTATTGGGTAATAGGTACGTATTTCTGAAATGTTCCAAAAAGAGAAAGTAGTTTTGGATATTGAAAACGCTTATGGAAGTTCCTATCGGATATTCATAGTATAATCCTAATCATATTCTTGATGATGATGTTTCGCTCATCTTCGATGAGTAACGAGCTTGGATGTGATGGAAGCAACCTCATTAGCGTCGGGAACATGATGGAGAATACGTGTTGGCAAACTTGCCGTCAGGAAATGAGATATCATGGCATTATTAATGAATTTCATTGCATTATATCCTCCGTGTAGTACATTTTCATAGTTCAGAAGAGTAAAGACATAATAAGGGTATTCTCTAAAGCTGAGGTTTTAGTGTTTACTGGTTCATAAACTGTATCGTTCAGAAGAAGTAAAAATCCAGAAAAATATTTCCCGCAACTCAACGAACCTGTCACTTGGTTCACCACACTAAAACCCAATAAGCAGCACTTTTCGCAATCACAGCAGCAATTGATGTACAACAGATTTCCCTTACTTACCATGTACCTAATTCATTCTATAAACGCTGCAAATTCTTTCACTGGGGTTAATTATTCAACGATTGAAGATTTGAATTTCTACTAAGCTTTGGAGTGTGCGTGTTTCACAGGTGATAGAGCGATTATTGAATTTCAGGAGATATGCATAGAGCACTTAAATCGATTCTCAACCAAAATAGCTATTTGGATTGATCAGTTGATCATATTTGTGTGCCTCCTGAATGATTTTCACTTACAACCAATCGTTGCTAAGGAAATTTATTTTCGCCATTTTTCATCGCACAAAAGTAGTTCACCACTTTTTGGAAAGCTGAGAATTTATTTGACACCAGACCACATCCCACGCTGCCAATTTCCCCCTCCTTACATCCCCGAGTTCGTTTTGTTGACAAAACTTCTTATAGGAGTGAAGTTCTGGCTCAGTTACCTATGAATTAAGTTATGGCCAATATTGGTTTGTGATAGATAAAATAAGTGATGTAATTTTTGGAGTCAATGTTATCCATGTCCCGAGCGAAGATCACATCGATCAACGATCCTCCCCCCTTAGGTGTATAAGCCATTGGATTCAATTCGAAAAAATCTTCAGCGGACCCCTTGGTTTGGGCAACCATCCTGAATATTCTCGGATTCCCCAACTTGTTTTGGGGTCTCTGGAAAGATTCAGGATAGATTGGAAAAGTTCGGAGTTACCCAATACAGTTGTTACAAAAAGGTATTGTATTGGAGAGAGAGAGAGAGAGAGAGAGAGAGAGAGAGAGAGAGAGAGAGAGAGAGAGAGAGAGAGAGAGAGAGAGGAAAGATTCAGGATAGAGAGGAAAAGTTCCAGAGAGTTAGAGAGAGAGAGAGAGAGAGAATGAGACAATACAGTGAGAGTTACAAAAGAGGTATCTGTATTATATAATACAGTGAGAGAGAGAGAGAGAGAGAGAGAGACCAAAAACCTTTTCAAGGTACATCACATTATAGCCGTTAGGCTTTAAGCGGAAATTATCCGGGGGTGCAGGGGGCGAAGCCCCCGCCGTGGCGCGCTGCGCTGAGTTTCTTAATTTATTTTTAATTAGGTACAATCAAGTCAGTTTCAACAATTATTAGTAAATAATTTCTAGTATCATCATTTAATATGCAGTCCTCTTGTACATAACAGAAATTTCTTTTGGTCTAATAACTGTTACTTCACTCGCGTTAAGTTACTTTACACGTCAAGTGTCAGTTCGAACGGCTTTTTTCTCTTTAGTCTTCGAAAAAGGTTGTGAACGTCAAGGAGATGGACGGCCTCTGTCCTCTTAGCCGTTGAGACTGTTTAACGGTGAATTTTCTTATTGTGGCAGCGACGCTCTCGATCCTTGAATCATTATGCAGGTTGTCGTTCCAAATGTACCAAGCTACATCGACGATGTTCCTCAAAACTTGGTTCTGGAATGTTTGTACAATCTTGATATTGCTATTAGCAGTGCTTCCCCACAACTGCACACCATAGGTCCACACAGGTTTTAAGACCTGATTGTACAACATAAGCTTATTTGACGTTGACAGCTGAGAGGTCTACCCATAAGCCAGTACATTTTTCGATACCTAATATCAAGCTCCTTTCGCTTTTTCTTGACCTGCTCATTCCATTTCAATTTGACATCAAGCGTCATCCCAAGGTACTTCGCTTGGTCTGAGTAACGGATGGTCTTTCCATAAAATTTGGTGAAATTTGAACGGGTTTTGAACCTGCATCCCTTCCTAGAAGACGGGCGAAATAAGTTAGTACAAGAGAGCTGTCTTAATCGAAGCGGACCCTTTTAAATCCAGGACCTCAGCCACCTGGGTATTTAAGCGGCAGGCATAGAAGCTAAACATTTTGAGGCCACCTAAAAATGTTCAAATTATCAACTAGAGTGTAGATTTTCAACAAGAGAGAAGCGTTAGAGACTATCTCGACAATTAACCCGTGTAAAACATGAGGTCCTTTGTCAGTGCAAACGAACAGTGCTCCGTTATCACCTAGACGTCATGGCAGGGAGAAGATGACGGCTCCCACCACCAACTTGATTTCAGCATCAACAGTTGATAGTTACTATAAAAGCAGAACAACTCTGGGTTGAACAATTGTACTCGAGTTCGATAGGATCTCAATTTCTTTGGATATACCACATTATTACGTTTATTGAGTGGTTTGAAGTTGCCGGCAAGAGAAGAGTTGCTCATCCGTTTCAGCTTCTTCCCCGCAGAATCTTCATTTCCTGGCTTGTTGATTCAGTTCGGTGGAGGTGGGATCTTATGCAATTGTGGGCACTTCTTATTTGGTTTCCGGTTTCAACGCTGAAGAAAATTTCGGCCGTATTTTATAAGCAGTTTTTTTAGTACGCCTGGCTGTCTTCAAATAAGCTTCATATATTGTTTTATCATATTCTCAGAAACTATCACGATCTTTGCAATTGTTTGTGTTGAGGTAACTGTTATTGAAGTAATAGAAGAATACCTTAGACAAGGCTTTATTCAGGGCGGTAATTGCGAATTGAATTTTTTTCAAACAGTGTGCTTGGTAACGTGACAACACATAATATGTTACCATTATGAAATTGTATTGATATTATGAAATGGTAATAATAATCAACACAGTAACATTTATTTGAAACATTAATAATTAGACATCTTCCTGTCCCGACGTAACTTCTTTTTACCGAATTGGTGTTAGATGAACTTTTGTTCTGGGAACATCCTAAGCATCCAATTCTGTATATTTATATTCCTGTTTCTTTCTTAGAAGAACCTTAAGTATTACCAAAATATTTTTGGCAAAGTTTCAGTTCAAGTGTATCGGTACGCACAATTTCTCCCAAACGGCTGAAGCAAAAAATCTGAAATTTTCAGGAAAAATCCATGTTGGTCCGACGACGCCTCAATTCTTGAGCCAGCACTCTCACTTAATTTAAAGTGCCCTTTAAAGGTTGTCAAAGTTTTGTAAAAAAGTGGTTGAGAACAGATTTACGTGCTCTATGCAATCTCCTGAAATTCAATAATCATGGCATAAGATCATACCATACATTGGAATGGTTTAAGCTACAGACCGGGGAAGGGCTCATTCGATTCCTCAGGAATTCTTTAAAAAGTTTAGGCCTCCTTGTATAACCCTTAAAGGGCACTTTAAATTGGTGAGAGAACTGGCTAAAGAATTGGGGCGTTGTCGGACATGGATTTTTTGAAAATTTCAGATTTTTTTTAGGAGAAATCGTGCGGATATATAATTGGGATTACACCCTTTGAAATATAAACCATGAAATTTTCAGGGGGTAAGTAATTTTTTTTCGAAAGCGATGACAATGGTTTATTATTGAATAATAAACCAAAACCCACGGACCGCCTGTTCACAGACCATTTTAACTAAATCCTGTAATAATTCGTTATCTTGAGACCATCTAAGGATTGTTGTGATTAAATTTCTTAATGTACTTATGAATACTAAAATTTATCGAGGCAAATGGTTATAAAATTAGATACTACATTCAACCAGGAATCTCTTCGTTCAGGCATGTGTATAACTCACTTGAAATCAATCACCATATTATGCGCTACATTCATGATACATTAGCCCTTAGAGGGTCAGTTTGATATTTAAGATTAGGTTTGGTATTTAAGATCAAGTCTTAATGACCTTCTGTGGAGAGAGGCAGAAAGGCAAACTTGTGCGTTGTGTGACGGGGTGAAAAGGAGGATATGTCAAACTTTATTACGGATTGTCCAAGACTTGGAGAGCTCAGACTACGGTGTATGAAAGTAGAGGAAATGTATAGACAAACGTTTACATTACATCTTGATGAACTGATTTCGAATGCGTTGATTATACTGTTATGCCAGGGAGGTGATAAATATCGCAAGATGTTGATAGATGAATTCAATTTCTAGGCAGAATATTCCACTTGATTGATTAAAATAATTAATTTGAAATGTGTATCTTTTTTTAAATAGAAGTTCCAGTTTGTTTATCTTTCTACTTGTATTGTTGTTTATCCCCTGCAAAACGGGCAAGTCCCATGGCCTCAATGTGTATGTTATCACAGTTATCTTATTTTGGTAATGTTGAGGAACATACACAGTCTATTGATCGATTGGAATTCAACCGAATGGAACTTTAATGTCAATATGTTCAAAGACGCTTCAAAGAATTCGATGTAGAGATACGTTGAATACAATTCTATTAGAGGTAAAAAAATACCGCCGAGGTAAAGCTAGTTGCGGAATGATTAATATATATAAATCAATCGAGGTATCAACAGGAGTAATTTGCTATAGGCACGATAAGAACAAGTCTTTCCTTAACCGGGGGCGGGTTGCTTGTTTTAATTGGTTCCGACATTGAAGATTTTCTTTCGACGTTCAACTTACCGTACATGGAGTGCTCGTATTCCACGCATATTTCATATAAATAGCTTTCTCATCTTATACACCGAATCGGTTTCGATTATCGTGCGTCCGGAATCTGTTTCCCGCATTTTCGGAGCTTCAAATTTTATGGAAATATCGGTATTTTTTGGAGGGTTTTGTTGTGAGTAGCCCGATCTTTTACTGAATTGCCAGGTTGCCCGATTCAGCTCCCATTAGATTCAGTATGTGTTGTTGTCTATTTTATGTGTGATACGGCCATACCCCAATACAACAGGGACGAGTCACTACGGAAGGTATTGAGATAGGTCAGTAGGTAATTTGCATTAGGAGCTATATTCGGGGTACATACTGAATGAATTCAAATTGGGATTCTCGAAAGGAGAAAACAATTGGTTTTTCTAAATGAGAATTAAGGGAGGGGGGAGGTAATTTCTTCAATAATGAACCTTGTAATCGACGGGGTAATTGGGAGGGGGTTGTTAGCTTTAAAATCTCTTTTCCTTTGCTTCTGATTCGGCTTGCTCCTGTCCTTTGTTGCCTTTTGTCGATAATGTAAAGTATTTAGGTTTACATTTTGATCAAAATTTGAACTTTAAATTGCACATTACTTCATTAATTAGTTGACTCCGCAAGTTATTTTATATTTTCAAAGTTGTTCGGGACATCCTTCCAAAGGCTGTTGCATTCACTGATTAAATATGGTATAGTGGTTTGGGGAGAAACTTTCGAATCTTCCCTTAGCCATTCAATGCTGTACATAATGGTTTGATTTAGGATTCATTGAATAAGCCATATAGATACTCTACAGAATTGTTATACAAGGAATTTCAAGTATGCGATGTAGACAATATTTCATCACTGAATCTTGTATGATGCTCTATAGATGTGGGATAGGCAGTGAACATGTAGGTAACCTTTCATATACAAGAAATTCAGTAAATTTTAACATCTGTCTTCCTATAATGAATACAGAATTTTATTAGCATAACTGTTATGTTAGGGCTTTGTACTTGCTCTGGAAATATAATGTTAATTTAAAATCATAAAAGGAATAATTTTAAGACCCT
This sequence comes from Creontiades dilutus, assembly GCA_031894815.1. Taxonomy (NCBI): domain Eukaryota; kingdom Metazoa; phylum Arthropoda; class Insecta; order Hemiptera; family Miridae; genus Creontiades; species Creontiades dilutus. Next base: position 135,122 of record JAVIWC010000946.1, on the reverse strand, counting down.
TTTAACAAAAATTGTAAATACTAATTCAACTATCTTATAATTCACTCTCTCTCTCAGTTTTCAATTCTTCTTGCATCTCTAATGATTTTTTATTAACTAATCATTATTTTTCCATTGATTGATAATACTTTTTTTTCATTATCTCTCATGTGCTCAAATAAACTATAATAGTTATATATTTTTTCTTTTGGGCGATCGACTCCACCGCAGGCCACAAGTCTTTGACTTATTCTCGCGGTGGGCAAAAAAAAAAAAAAAAAAATGAAATAAATAAAAGGATAAAAATCAATAAACTAATTTTAAGAAAATAATAATAAATAATTTTTGTTTCAAGTTTCTCTTACTTTTTCATAAGTGGTGAACACATTATTTTATGGTTAAAATTATAATACAACATGCACTTATAGAATTATGTTTTTATTGTTTTTTGAAGTTTTTTTAATTTTTATGCCAATAGATATTTGTTTTTTATATTCTTTTTCTTAAATCGACAATGGTACGTTGTCGAAGAAACCATTCCTTTACCTAACTGAAAGTTTTTCTCTTATGCATAACCTAAAAATCATCACCGTTGTCGTACTATATTGCTCGCCTCGGGAAGTTGCCCGAAAAGAAAAAGCTTTCTACCCACGTTTTTCTTAATAACCGAAAGATCTTCATTCGTTAATTTTAGACAGTCTATACAAAAGTTGCTGGGAATTAAACTCCTATAAGGATGTATAGAAAGATGTGAATTTATGGAACTCACATGAGTTAAAGCATTTGTAAGGTTCATTCGTAAAAACGATATTTTGAAATAAGAGCGATCCATTACTTTTTTCTTATATCCTTACATTACATATATTCATACTAAATCGTTCTGCCCATTCTACGGGAATCTTCTTAGAGAATTTTCTTAAAACTTCCCGGCATCAAAGGCGGCCGCCTTTCTACCGTCACCGAAGGAGAGAGAGAGAATGAATGAATGAATGAATGTTTATTTATTTATCTGTACATAAATAGGACCTAGTGGTCCTCTCTTACTCTATGACAGAAGTGGTAAGACAATATACTATTCAGTAAATACACTCAGTAATCTTTCATGAAAAATTAAATTAATTAATAATGTCCTTTTTGGGCATTTGAAATTAAAGCATTCTTCTGTTAATTATAGAATTAGTTGTTGTTCGCTTCGTGTTCAGAACGTGAGTTATCGAAAAATATAGAAAAGCAGATCTAAATACAAAAAACAATTGTACGAACTACAGACTTTTCACACTACAAACTTACCATATTTATTAATAAGAGAGAGAGAGAGAGAGAGAGAGAGAGGAGAGAGAGAGAGAGAGAGAGAGAGAGAGAGAGAGAGAGAGAGAGAGAGAGAGAGAGAGAGAGAGAGAGAGAGAGAGAGAGAGAGAGAGAGAGAGAGAGAGAGAGAGAGAGAGAGAGAGAGAGAGAGAGAAATTAAGAGGGAGAAAGAGAGAGAAAGAGAGAGAGAGAGAGAGAGAGAGAGAGAGAGAGAGAGAGAGAGAGAGAGAGAGAGAGAGAGAGAGAGAGAGAGAGAGAGAGAGAGAACTACTTTAGTGAAAACAGCATGAATGGCATGGTATGAATTACCGTCTGCCGGAGTGGCCGTATTATCTGGATCTTAATTTACGTTTTATTCTAGTTATAGTTTGTAAGAATAATATACAACAAAGGGCCGAGCAACCATATAGTTCGGGAAAGAGGAAATTTGCAGCCATCAAGACTTGACTATGCTTAATATAGGATTAACGTAAAGGCATTAATATCAATTTGAAAACAAGAACAATGGTGTTAACAAAAACCTGATAAAGAACAATGGAGTTGACAACCAGTTAACAGCAAAAAAAATTATATATTTATGATATTACCTTTCATTTTGTACTTATTATATTCCGTCACCGAAGGTTCGTTGTTGAAGTTCATCCTGAAATTTGATGTTGTTACAGAGCTGGGAATTGAAGACTGGGTCTTTCGGTTCTGTAGACAGTCTGAAGTATTCGTACCTCCGTTTAGTCTCAATTTTATGAATGAATTAATGAAAGAGAAAACTCCGATCATAAACTGCATAGAAGAAAAACTGGTTTTAGACTAAATTCGTAAAGTGGCACGATTTTGCTTTCAAAGTTTACCCATAAAAAGCAACCTAGATCCGTGTTTCTAGGTTCAAGCAGGTTTCGGTAAATAGTTCATACTTTCCAAAGTACGCCGTAGTTCGTCAAATTACTTATACTTGTATGAGAGGTTTTTTTTTGTGTTGTAGAAGACATTTGCAATCTTGATCAGAAGACGCCGAAGCGGCGTGAGCTTGTCGCAATGTTTTGAGTTCTTCCGGTTCTCCTTCCCAATTTCATTAGGGGAACGGCTCATCATCAGCTTTCTAAAAAAAAAAAAAAGTTTCCCTTTTCTATCAATATTTTTCGAGGAGGATTATCCATTAATTTGCCAACGGGTTTTAGCCATACTCCCTTCGGACCTCTGGGATTTTTGACCTCTTCTCACTAGGGGTCAACGCCAGAAATTAATAATTCATCTTGGGATAGAAACGCTTGTTCGACGATGGTCAGCGAGGATTTCCAAGACCGTGCGTAGATAATCGTCGGCCGTTCGTAAGTCAACAGGTGGTTTGACTTGTGGTCATAATGACCCCGCGGGGCGGGATGTTTTGCTTGGGCCTATACCACACCCTAAGGAGCATCCTCAATTATATTGATTCATGTTTCTGTGTCGGAGGGCTAACTCTAATCTAAGTTCAGAATGACCTCCACCTTTCAACTCACGTAGAATCAGTTAGGCTGGTTTTTTGAAACTCGGTGGACGCGTTTACCGTTATATCACGCAGACGCTGAGTCACGAATTTGCCTACCTGAAACTTTTCATTACCAAAGTGCCTTCAAGTTCACGGTTGAACGATTAGTCTAATGGTCGGAGTAGGGACTTTCATGCCGTGGTATACAGTGGCGCTTCCTTTCCTAAACTCTAGAGTCCACAGAAATCAATAGAGGCTATCGGAAAGGGGACGAAAGAGGTGCTTTTTTCGGCTAATTACAATTTTCACCATACACAATTGGGATAAATCGTTGTAAATCAATACCTACTTAACTCTGTTGAACAACTTCGATAACCCAAAAGCATAAACAGAAGTGACAATACCACACATCAAACGAAAATAGGAATGAACAGTTAGCAAAACGCTGATGAAAAACGATAAAAAACACCCTTGGTGGTGAGCATTAAAATTAGTGTGCTCATTGACTCGCTTTTCGAGCTCTTTGATTTGTCAATCTCACCGGCCCACCTCAATTCAAACTGAAAACCAACTGATATTAAATATCCGCTGATAAACCGCTTAAAACCCTCTGATATTAAATATAAAGGCCAAATTTTGGCCTTTAGCACGGCCAAGCTTGGAGCATTGATGCATATCCGCTCCTGAAAGTTTCTGATTGGTCAGACGCAACCCTCCAAGCTTCCTAGCAGAGCCCGGAGAGTTCTATTTCGAGAATTTGGTTCAAATAATAACTCTAGCCAACTTACTCTTCATTTGAGGATGTAGGGATTTCGAGATTTCTTTCATTTTGGGTTTGTGATGGATATGGTTAGTTGGCCCATTCCCGATTTTAGAATCTGTCGCCTTGGGAGATGAATCGGACGCCTGCAAGCGTCTGAATCATCCTCTGAGCGTGGCGGAGCATAATATTGCATCCACCTCCTCGGAAGGGGCAACTATACCATTCCATCACCCTCACATGGTAGCAGAGCGTGGTTACGTCCATTGGCCCTTTTATTGCTGATTGTCCTGATATCCTGCTGCCCCTATTCACTCGCAATCCCCCCCCTTGTGGCTGTATGCCCTTTAATATGATCAATTTTAAAATTGTCATTACCCTGCCCAACTCATTGCGAGTCCCCCCCCCCCCCCCCCCGAATGAGAATAAATTTTCCATTCATGCCCCCCCCCCCCCCAGGCTTTTCTCAGAGCCCAGGGTGTGTGATGGATATGGAATCGGACGCCTGCAAGCGTCTGAATCATCCTCTGAGCGTGGCGGAGCATAATATTGCATCCACCTCCTCGGAAGGGGCAACTATACCATTCCATCACCCTCACAAGTTATTGACCGAGAGTATACATGCGTCTAGGGTCCTATCAGTAGCTGCCCCAGGTTAGAACAGCATAAATCACTAAGTTTGTCAGTTGTTGGTGACAGTGGTGTTTCGCTATCATAAACAATTCATAGTAATGGTTTGACAGCTTTAAAATTTTGTAAAAGGGTACAGGGTAGGGAGTTCTTAAAACAAACACTAACTCAAAATTACGCAAAATTTATATTTTCTGTCGAGTTGATCCAAATAGTGACCTTACCAAAGTCTCAATACAGTCTATTCGAATGGGCTCCTTTCACGAAGGCTTTGGATCCCCATATTCACCACTGAACTTATGCGTAGCTGAGATGTCAATTATTAAAGTTGAACCCCTTGACCGAGATGAGACAAACCAATTGCCATTGGGATCAACGAAAATGAAAATAGGTAACCCAATCTCATTATCATGGACAGATAAATAATGGAGCTCCCTGGTGAAACTAAGCTATGGAAAATTGTAACTTCATAACAGAAAACTCTGACGGTAGCCACTACTGCAGGGCCGAATCGGGTCTATAGCACCACCAAATACTTGGAAGTAACGCGCATTCGACCTATGGTGTTCTTTCAACCAAAATGACAGCTCGGTGGTTTTCCAATTGAGGCGCCTAATGAGCATAGGCAATTGTAGTAGCAATCTTTAGAAATTTTGGGTGACAAACAGGAGCTTGGCTGTTACATGATCTTCTGAATTGGTGGTTGAAGTAGGTTTCCCATTAAATAAATTTTATTGTTGACGGAAAGAACTTTTTCCGATACAAATCTTTCCTAGCTATAAGGTTTGCTTCAAGTCTGTAAGTCACCCTCTGGATACCTCTTACCATTGGTGATTTTTGCCTAATTCATTTATTTCTATAGAGTAGGTATATATGCGCACTGGACTTAACGTTCAAAAATTGCTGAATGTGCTCCACTTTCCCCTACCATCTTATCCAGCTCTTGTTGATCATGTTCGGCCACCACCATGTCCACGAACTACTATTCCAGTCACATGGAATCGATTTTGGACACTCATGACCCATTTATGATGAACATGAAGCGGTTAATCATCGAGCGCAATGATTCCCCTGATTCCCCACGGCTTGGTTCAGTTGAACAGCAATGTATCGGCTTTTACAACAGTCACTTACTTTGCTCAGGCAAACTGATAACCTGCAATGGTGTCTCTGGGGATGCTGAAATCGGTCGATCCCTAAGAGTTACGTTTCCAATTATGAGTAGTTTATAATGGATGAAGGTCCTGAATCAACTGAGTTGAAGTAGGAGGTTCAGCTGATATGTACTGATTCACGTTTCCCAAAATCTGATCCTTTTGCCCGTGTTACGTACTGACCTCATGTAACAAAAATGTCTTGTGAGAAACCGTAATCGGTGTAATCGGATTTCCAGTTAGTAACCAACTATCCAAAACGATTCAATAGCCCTCCGGGTACTTGATGATTGATGGCAATAGTAAAGCTGTGCCTTTGGTGAATGTGTCGAGAAAGTGATTATGAGCCGAAATTCCTTTTAGGCAGGTACTAAAGTCTTTCGGTAAGGCCAGTTGAACACTATACTTTCCGGGAAGTGCACCATTTCCTTGGCTGGGGCCTTGGGCGCGAAAAAAAAAACGATTCCCAGTTCAACACTCCCAGTGAGGGAGGTGAAATAACTGACTGCAGGTCCGATCCGGTAAATCCCATAAAAGCCGCGTTACGTGGCTTTAACTCAACTACCTACCGCTGCTTCTCTCATCATCCACTCCAAACAACGGTCCGGAGGAAGGTGAAAGCCCGCAGCATCCCGTGTGTTTAACGCGAAAGTCCGCACAGGTGACCATTACGCACTCCCGCGGTATATGGAGCCGTATTCCCTCCGTGTGTGCTCCGTACAGGAGACCCGCCCTCAAAAGAGGGCTTTTCCTAGAGAGTGGTTCGCTTTCGTGTAAAATCGCGCGTTTGTCGCCCGGGCCATTGAGCTTCCGAGGTAACCGTGAAGTGTGGCCGAGAGTTAGGTATGGTTAGCTGGGAGAATTGAAAGGGTAAATCCGACTACACGACTTCTCACTTTGCTTAGACGGAAGATTTCTTTGGCCTTCTACTTCCTGTTGAAAGGACCATTTCACTGCTCAGTTACAAACACTTTTACTTCACAATTCACATCAATTACCGAAGTAGCCCAGTCACACTTGACGTTTTATCCACGAATACAATGGACCGATATTGGCAACAATGCTAGTGCACTTAGTTATCGTATTAGGTTTTAAAAAACGCTGAATATTATAGCAAAAAGTTTATTATTTCTGTATTAAACAACCCCCCACGTAATAACTGATCTAAGTTCATTACACTTGTTCTGCGGAACATTATCTAGACTCCCTATCTTCTATTCTTGATGCCATAACAAGAGATCCATTTATATTGGATTGTTTGGAAAGTAATTTCGTTTTTCTTGACATTTGAGGAGCGAATCACACGAAATTACTTTCCGAACAACCCAATAGTTAGGCACTGTAGATCCTCTAGGCCTCTGGGGAGCAATTGGGTTGACTTTTGACTTTCACATATTCCTACTAGGGTAGAAAGACTTTTTCCTAAATATAAGTCCGGGAACACCAATCTTCACCAGCCTCCCAGTATGAAACGATAGTTGGTACCAAAATATCCACAATGGGCAATGTACTACATAGGTACCGACACAACGTTAATTCCTCGGAAACGAACGAGATTAAAAAAAAAAAAAACATTGGCTACACTTGTCTGCAACTATTAGGATCCTAGAAGAGAAAGGGGAGCCTAGAAAAACGATGAATTCGGTTTCTAAGATGAAAATGTTAAGGGACATAATGATTTTGCTTCCGCTATACTTGGGTTTCGGAGTCGAAATCATCCGAGAATGATTACGTCTTACTAGTGAAATTAAACTATAGCATATGTCTGTGCGTCAGGAAAGGATGAGGGTTTTGGAAATCCCAGCTATCATGGAATATCGGCAAGATCCAAGGACTATGGGCTAGACTCATGGACTACTCCTGTCCATTAATGGATTAGGTAAATGAGATATGGTATATGGTATCATGTAATGGGTTGTTTTACGCCGTAGGTAGGGACCTTCATAGGCTATGATGTCCATGAAAGGAGATGTCCACAATGTCATTAACTCCTCCCTATGAGATTTAGAATAGCCAGTCCTGGCATAGCTGGTACCTCTTGCCATTCGCTGTTGTTGGTAAAGATGTCCCCCACTCACTTTTATTTTCCTTCAGGTTTCGTTTGTTGTGGTTGGGTTTTTCGCAAGCGGGGGAGGGCATTCGTAGGTGCAGAACCGTTTTGGCTGTTCCAACGGTACCTGACTATCCCACGGCGCGGATCATCACCCCGCCTCCTGTCACGCCCGCTTGGTCAAGTAATATCCATATCACCTCACGGCACCCTCAACGCTCCACTCCGCTCCATTGCTCCCCCTCAGGTTTCACTCTTATCGTAGAGTAACATCACACAACAAATTGAATAAGTATACAATCCAGATACAATCAACGGACAGGCGTAGACCTTGAGTCTTGTCCATAGGGGCACTCATTAGAATACATCAATCCGACTATTAACTCCTCATGCATTGTAATCTGAATTATGTATTATATCGATCAGCTTAACACCAGAATGTTTTGGTAATACATTATACACCAATTGAAAGCGCGAACTAAATGTATTGGAATATTGAAAACAAGAAAATGAAGAGAGTAAATAAATTCAAGATTGGTTGATCCCGAGGTGAAGGAAGCGTTTGACCATCAATAAAAGGACGTCGTAATAGAACCACTCTATCAGTTGCCGAATCCCTAGTTTTGTATATTGATGAGTCCCTAATGATTTGTGGACTTGGTCCAAAATTTTGCCCTATCTAAGCCCATTGGGCATGGGACCATTATTTGTCAGAAGAAACCCATGCAACTGAATTGTATGGACGAGAGAATGATAAGGAAGAACTCGAAGGTGCAATGCAGCCCGACAATCTACATACCTAACCAAATTTTTCGAATGGTGAGCGAACGGATGATTGTAGAGCAACCCCGACTGAACTCATTCGATCCACGGAACTAATTTCTAACTAAATCATACAAAAACTAAAATCTTACATCAAAATTTTTTCAAGATTCCGATTTTATGAGATTCATACATATAAAATTTATTAGATTTAATCCCTACGGTTGATTGATCAAGATGCCGAGATCGCTAGCTCATCCCGGATCGATTTTGGATTTTTGAGCCGAATTTCGTAAACTTGGGAAAACAACTTCGGAAGTCAGATTTGTTTGTATTCGATATATCTATATTTAATATTGATCGATTACAAAGTTTCATTATTGAAAATGATAAACCATTGCGTTTTACCTAAACCAACGTTTCCCTTCAAATTCTGAGTTTCGATTATGTCAAATCAAATTAGCTCCACCTCATCCGTTATCGGACAGAAATTGTGATTAAAACTTATAGAATATTATAGCTCTACGAGTACATAATAGTTTTTAATCATTAGCAAATAGAACTTGTCTTTACAATTATGTTTGATGTGAATGTTGGGTATGCGATGCCGAAATAAACTATGAATAACCTTTATCTAGTTTCCTTTGTATTAATTCCAGGTTTACTATATAACGTAAAATATCATCCATGATTGAATATTTCATGAGTTTATTTTATTTAATTCGATAAATATACCTCCTCATTTAGATGTATATCCCAATTTGTTCATTTCGCGTTTCATACTATTTCTGCCTTCTCGGTACTATTTAGTTAATTTTGAGTTGCATGCATACATTCATTTTGAATATCCAAGAACTAAGTGCCATCTTAAATTAAGAAAATTGAATGTATTGAACCTGAAGAAACTTTTAAATATCTTATTGAATGAACTAAGACAGGAGGTAACAACTGGCATACACCACAACTGCTAAGAAACAAGGGCACTTGATGGAAACATTTGTCCTATATGGTATACAGGATACAAGTCCTTATAATATAAAAGCTGCCAAAAATTAAGAAGTGGATACGAAAATAAAACTCTCGTGAATCAACGAGTTGCTTGGACAGTAGTCACCCAGGACAGTGGTGTGGGTTTTCACTGAACATAGTCCTTGAGGTACCTAGGTTGATTTCTGCGTCAGCTTGCTGTCAAATGTTCATCTTGAGGCGGTGCTTCTTGCTGCGGTGCAGGAGGCTCTGATGGTGGTGATATTTCTGCTGAAGTTCTTGCATGAAACCGGTTTCATGGGATAAGAAATACAACGGATCCATTGTTGTAGTTGTCTTCCTTTGGAGGTCCGTTTATCAGTCCTCTTGAGTTCTCGGTGTTTGAGTGTACGTCCAGAATCCAGTTTACATAATGATGATGTAAAATCAGTACATAATCCAAAATTCCCATACTTTGGAGTTGTTTTGGTATACTGGCACCTGCACCCTCTTTGACTTTGAAGCAATAGGCAGGAAAATGGCATCAAGTTCAAAACAAAACTCCTACAACTGCTCATTCTACTGAGTAAATGAATGGGAATCCACAAGTTTGTGACGGGAGCAAGCAAGCTGTTCCACGATGGTGTAGCTTCTCGCAGTAGTTATCTGTGCTATGCTATTGAAGAAATTCACGTAGGAACTGGAGCATCACGAACAAACTAAGCCCTCCTGACCGTTTCCCAGATGGATTTCCGCCATGCCTGACCACCGATGGAAATTCTTCTAAGGACGGTTAAAAAACATCTGACGAGAAAAGCGTTGAGGGGCCGTTCATGGCTCATTAGGGGACCTCCTCTTATGTCTTCACTCTTCACCTTTCACCGACTTTTACTTTTTGATGTCGTGGACGTCGTTTGGGGATTACGACATCGTCGTTTTTTCTTGAAGCTGCTGAAATGATTTGGTCCCCGAGAAAAATAAATACAGACAGCTAGAAGAGTCAGTTTCACTGCAGCGTTACAAACGTAAACCCATCAATGAAAGTCAATCCGATCCTACGTAATTTATCATCTATTCTCATTGTAATGATTTTATTGCACTGATATTTCATGTTTAGTTAACAAAAACTGTTCAATCATCGAAACTTCCATGAAAATCTCAAGATTAATGGGGATTTGCCCCTGGGATGACTTCCTATGCAGCCACAGGTTCTGCTCTTGCGCATACGAAAAATCCACGCAAGGTGCCTCAAATCCAATACTCATTGACGACGATAAACTTTTCAGAGTTCATCTTAGCAACACAAATATGTATCTCCCTCAGATTTCTTCTGATTTGGACACTAAGCATCCAAAAATGTCGTACAATATTACAGTGTCACGTTCGTGATTGAACCCTACATTCCCTCTGAAGGTTCGTTAATTCCAGCTTAATCGTGTAATTAAGGGGAAAACGTCTGCAAAGTAAGGTATGGCACAAACCCTCCTCGTATACATACCAGGAACGTACAGTTCTTATGAGATGTATTGGATAATTTCGGATGATGTAAATATAGACTTATCGAATCGATTCACGAGGCAGAAATGACGCGGGAAATTTTTGCAGGACATCCACCGCCTTCAGACTGTTAGTTGACATATATTGCGGGTCTTTCTTGGTAGTTCTACACCGGACAGAATAATCATAGGATTGTATTAAAACTGATAAGAGATTACTAAGAAATTTGAGCGCAACTCTAAGGGGACTCTAAGGGTGTTTCACAGGTGATAGAGCGATTATTGAATTTCAGGAGATATGGATAGAGCACGTAAATCTGTTTTCAACCAAAATACCTATTTGGATTGATCAGTTGATCATATTAGTGTGCCTCCTGAAATTCACCTGTGAAACACCCACACTCCAAAGCTTAGTAGAAATTCAAATCATGAACGCATGCCAATTGAATAATAAACCCCAGTGGAAGAATTTGCAGCGTTTTTTTTTATGGTTATCAGAATGCTTCAACCTGTATCGGCTACAAAGCCTTTTGGGACTTCACTCCAGTATCCACATTGCTACATCACTAGGTCACCGTTATCAAAACAAAAACAATAATAAACCAAAATATCGCAAATGTTGGCACCATAAATCGGGCCATACATCGGGAATGGTTTGAGCTACGGACCTGGTGAAGAGCTCATTCGATTCCCCATGGAAAGTTCTTCAAAAGAGTTCAAATTCAGGCCGCCTTGACTTTTTTTGAGGTTTTTAGGGATTTTACAAAACTTTGACAACCCTTAAAGGGCACTTTAAATTAAGTGAGAGAGCTGGCTCAAGAATTGGGGCGTCTTCGGACCAACATGGATTTTTCCTGAAAATGTCAGCTTTTTCGGACGGAGACGGAAAAATGTCTCATATCATATTGCAGATTCGGATTCTACACCCTTTGAAACGTAAAACCATGAAATTTTCAGGGGGTTAGAATTTCTTTTTTTCAAGAGCGATTACAATGGTTACAATGGATTACAATGGTATTGAATAATAAACCAAACGAATTTTGTTTTTTTCTTTTTCAGAAATCCCTACCGACTGCACTTTAAAGCTTTGTAAATCTCCTGCGTCTTGTCAACGCCAAATTGGTTCTTTCTAATTGATCGGGATGAGTTGTTTAGTCATGTAACTGTAATATATGAGGAATAATTCGAAAAGAGAAAGCGGAGGGTAATGAATTCCCCTATGAAAAATTAAGCCCGTGCTGTTAATGGAATCTGTCTTTTTTCACTTAGTCTAATCATCATTGCCCTTTAGCAAATAGCAATTTGTCTAAAGCCTAAATACCAGATGACAAAGTGAAATTTGATGAGCTAACCAAACTTTCCTCGGGACCCGACCGGTTTGGTCGTCGCTTCTTTAAAAACCCTGTGCCGTACCATCGGAGATTCGGAATGTTGAAGAACTTTGAAGAATGTTTCCGACTTCCTTTTATATGTGAGTTTACACCAAACTTCGACGTTATTGTACCTTCAATCTACCTTAGAAAAACCAATTATTAAACAACTAGCAGCTTTATTGCTTAACCACTTTCTTATTCTGTTATCCATTCAAAGTTTGGTGGAAAAAAGAAAATAAGGAGAGGGGTATGACTTCGTGTGACTTAGGACTATTGATTTGCGGAAAAGGGTTGCCTAATACACATTCAGAATGAGTTTTGGAACTAAGATAATTGTATATCATAATATGATATTTGAGATTGAGCACGGAAATGAAGTCATCCGATCAATCGTGATGTCGTTAATTCAAGCTTAATTTGGTTTTCAGTCGAAATGTAGAGCATATTCGTAGTCTGAGGGATATTGGGGTAACCACCTCGCTGATGAGACTTCCGTTTGAAATTCTGAAGTGGGTGTGGTATTTAAATAATATAGATTCAAATAGTAATAGGAGAAGATGAATTAATAAGGTTAAAATATTTTATTTAAACTCAGAAGGACCTTTTCCGCTTTCGTTCCGCTACCGAGCTAAACTTTTATGTTACCAAGTCAAGAAAGGAAGACCCTGATTCCCCACCCAATTTATCCGACTTTTTTTTTAAATTTCAATGTCCCTCTGTCAGCCTGTAATTCGGGAAATGACCACTTCTGTCATTCTCATGCTGTCCATCGTACCTTTTCCTGGACATTATCGGAGGTGTACCAGAAATGTCGGGTTTTCAATATTATCCCCGAGTTTTCCCCTTGTCGAATCAAAATTTACCAGCATATTTTCATAATAGCGTACTTTTGTTTTCATTCTAAATTAAATAAACTGTTCCCTTATACTTGAGGCATGATTTCTTTTTGATCTTCATGATTATAATATTCATTGGTCCGGAGAATCAGAATAATTGGATTTATTAACTAGGGGTTCAGATAGTACCATGAGTTCGACATGAATAGTCTTGTTTTCACCCTCTTCAAGACTAGTCATAATATGATCTGGCTTCTAGTGTAAAAGAATCAACTCAGGTACACGAGAGCTCATTTTTACACAGTGCTCGTCACCATCAATTTTTTTTCCGGTGGCAGGTGAGGAAATCTTTGAGATCCTTAGGTGGAAATCGGATCTCCTAAGATACCCAAAAGGGACCGCACTTTGGGTTATGTGGGATTCAAACCCACTAAAACCTCACCTTCCATTCCCTACGACGAAACTCAGCCTGGAACTGTTTGACACATTACATCAGGCTGGTTCTAGGGAGGGATTTGTTACTCCTCTCGGTCCGTGTTCTCTCTGCTCTGCCTCTCCCGTTCCTTCACAGCCTTTATTTTCAGGATCTTTTCAGAAAAGGATGCTACGGCGGTCCAGTTCTGTTCACGCTCAAGCATTTTACTTAAGATACATTCTGGTGTCATGTCCTGAGGTGATAGCTCTAGAGTCTGCTGAAGCCAACTTCTGTTGGCAGCCCAGTATTCACATTTGAAGAAAGTATGGAGCATATCGTCATCATCCTCTTCCTTGCAATACGGGCATGCTGGGTCATCCACTTTCCCCATCCTATGCAAGGAGGCGTAGAAGAGTCCATGGCCTGAGAGGAACTGCGCCAGGAAAAAGTTCACCTCCCCATGTGGTCTGTTCACCCGTGATTCGATACAGAGTATTAAGCGTGCAGTCCATCTTCCTCGGTGTTCTCCTATCCACATCTCCTGCCAGTTAGCCATCGTGCGCTGCCTCTCTTCCTTGGCGACTGTATTTTTATTTGTTTCCCCCTTTCTATCGAACTTACGTTTCCGTTCCGCTGCAATGAGTTGTATTGGGATGACTCCCGCAATAACAAGTATGGCTGGTTCCGACACAGTCCTGTATGCACAGGCGATCCGAAGTGCTCCTCTTCGTTGGACTGCTAACATTCTCCTGCGGTAATAGGCGACGTTCAAGCCGTCTGCCCACACCTCCGCGCCATACAAGAGAATAGACCATCGATGTTGTAATTACACATCGTGTGCTGTCATCTTACGTCGATGGTGTATAACATCTTGGAGATTGAAATTGGTTTGACCTTTCTTAGTAATGAGAGACTAACCCTGAAATTTGTGAGTTGGAATTAACCACAAGCCCCTCACTAGCCCATCAACCAAAAGGGCTCCCTGCAAAACGTAGATAACCTCATGTGTATGTACCTTTGACTTTGTTTTTTTAAATTAATTTATAGACATGATTAACCCAAGTCATTCTGTTCACGTTTAGGATGATCCACCTGTTGGTTTTCCTGTAGGACCGTGAATAATTCATGAGTTCAAGTTTCGTGTCTAGACGTCTTCAGTTCTCGTGTCACTGTCAACGCCGCCCCGTGACTCACGTCCGCGCCCTCTCAAACACGATCTCCTAGATCGCGATCTATTCGAACACACGATCACAAAAGCGATCTACGTGATCTCAAACGGTTGTTTATCGGTTGTTCTCCTCCGATTGTCCGCTCTCCGTTCTCACCCTGATTTGCATATCAAGATCATCCGCATCCTTTCATAAATAATATCGAGCGGGCCACGCATGTACTTACATTTGAAACCGTGTCAACAAATCGTATGCACATAATTGTGAGAAATACTAATCCATACGGTATGCAAATTGAGAACACAGTTATGGAAAATTTGAATATGTCTCTGCAGTCTCTAATAGACCAGTCACTTTACAGGCAGAAGCCTCAATTTTCACTTAAACAAACGCGTTTGTCTGCATTTAAACTCCTTTGATTTGCTGAGTAAATTTAAATTTAATCATAACTTTGAAAATATGGGAGTTTGAGGATGTTCATCCTGAAAACCGCATCAATTTTCCTCCATAGAAAACAAGTGAACATTTCTTGAGAATTTCGTCATAAGTATCAAAACTTACCAAGTTTGGAGACTAGACTAGGAGAATATTGGACAAGCCAGGGGTTCTCAACTAAATTTTTACAAGGACTCCTTCATCAAGGTACTACAATGACGAGGACCCCTACTATTTCCTAAGCCTAAAATTACCTGAAAAAAGTCAAAATATGTGAAAAAATAAATCAAGCGAATGCTATACATACAACTCAGGATTTATTTGTGAAAATACAGAGTACCTACAAGTACATTATTATTTTCATTTTCACTCCTCAATTAATGAGATACATTCAATTTAACTTTATAGTCCATTATTTCTGTAATGTTAGGTTCCCATCTAGTCAATGGGATATAGCCTAGGAATAGGCATTTAGCCAAACTAGGGTCCCATCTAGTTCCAGTGCCAGCACTAGAGTGTGCTAGCGTTAATATATTTATTTTTTATATCTTGCGGACCACTCAGCCATACCTCGCGGACCCCCAAGTGTCCATGGACCACCATATGGGAACCGCTGAGATAAGAGATAATGTGTTTGTAGCTCTTATGGGAAATTTAATGCTCTTTCCAACGGTTTAATGAGATTTCAATTTGCATGAAAATTAAGGGAAATACGGTCATTTTAGTGAGACAATGTCGAACACGATGAATAGCTCAAAAAAGAAGTCACAAAAAAAATGTCCATGAGGCACATTTGCAAAGTAGTAGGTAGCGAAATGCACCACCTGAAATCAAAACACGTCTTTTTCTGACACCGTGTTTAATGTCCACTAACATCTCTTCCATTCTGTAGTGTACTGACGACGGTGTCAAAACCGAAACGGGTCTATAATGGTTCGATTTTGGTTTATTATTCAATAATAAACCATTGTAATCGCTCTTGAAAAAAATATGTCTAACCCCCTGAAAATTTCATGGTTTACGTTTCAAAGGGTGTAGAATCCGAATCTGCAATAAAATTTTTCCGTCCGTCCGCCGTACGCCTTACACACGATTTCCCCAAAACGGCTAGAGCAAAAAATCTGAAATTTTCATAATCAATATTGGTCCGACAACGCCCCAATTCTTCAGACAGCACTCTCACTTAATTTAAAGTGCCCTTTAAGGGTTGTCAAAGTTTTGTAAAATCCCTAAAAACCTTAAAAAAAGTCAAGGCGGCCTAAATTTTGGACTTGTTTTGAAGAACACTCCACGAGGAATCGAATGAGCCCGTCTCCAGGTCCGTAGGTCAAACCGTTCGCGATGTATGGCCCGATTTATGCTGCCAACATTTGCATCCACATTTACTACATCACTAGGTTACTGCGATCAAAACAAACACAAGAGTTTTTTTTTTTTTTTTTTGATCGCAGTAACCTAGTGATGCAGTGAATGTGGATACTGGAGTGAACTCCTAAAAGGGTTTATAGCCGATACACGGGTTGAAGCATTCTGATATGCATGAAACGCTGCCAATTCTTTCACTTGGGTTTATTATTCAATTTCATCCATTTGGCTTGCATTCATGATTTGAATTTCTACTAAGCTTTGGAGTGTGCGTGTTTCACAGGTGATAGAGCGATTATTGAATTTCAGGAGATATGCATAGAGCACGTAAATCGGTTCTCAACCAAAATGCCTATTTGGATTGATCAGTTGATCATATTTGTGTGCCTCCTGAAATTCAATAATCGCTCTACCACCTGTGAAACACGCACACTCCAAAGCTTAGTAGAAATTCAAATCATGAATGCAAGCCAAATGAATGAAATTTAATAATAAACCCCAGTGAAATAATATGCAGCGTTTTTTCCTTTTTTTGTGGGAATATTATATTAAGCTATTTATTCGACAATTTCCAGTAATGAAATAATTACTATTCAATCAGTTGGCAATTGCCCCAAGTTGCCACATTTTTGGGTTTATCTACTTGAGGAAGCAAGGACAATAAAATGTGATAAAGTGTTAATAATTTACTGATCTGGACATAAAATTTCAAAGCCTATGATTTGCACTTCCAACCTTTGAACTATAAAAGACTTAAGCCCTATTTCAAAGGACTATGACATTCAACCCGACAAGTGGGCATTTTTGCCGACTTTTCCTCGCAGACGGATTTTGAACCGACTGGTTGGTAAGAACATTAGGCGATCTCGCTCATTCATTTACCGTTTCACTCCTGAAGGTGCCGTCGGGGAGGTTTATTCAAATCGGGAATTTCTCTTCGAAGATGGCCTGTGCGAACGGACCACTCCGATATCGCCTCCCGATACGAGCATCGCGTTCCCTGACCACTGACCTCCATATCCGCGTATTAGGGATGCGCGGTTTCGGCGGTCGAGACCTCTCGGCTTTCTTCGGAACGCATCGAGCCGATCCTCATTCAAGTGGGCGAAGCTGACAAGCCTTTTAATCGTGTAATATACCTGCAAGACACTCGAGATGTGTTTTGCATTGCTTGGAAACCCGTAGGAGGCAAGAACGGTGCGTTTCTCCGCATAAATTCATGCTAAGCGATTGACCCTTGATTTCCATAAGGCTAATGCTCCTTGAGAGCCCCTCAATTCTTGAAATTCACGATACCAGCAACTAGGTGGGCACTTCCGATTTGAAGTAGCGGATGCGGGATAAATCCTAGGATCGAGCCATTGGGTTATGATAAGTTGAAAAGAAAAACCATAAAGAAACGTAATAAGTTCAATTGAATGATTAAACATTGGAAGAGCGATAATAATTAGGGATGGGACATCGAGAGAAAACATCGATATTGATATCGATGTCCTTATCAGTGTTTGATGAGGAATTGGATCGATTTTATGTCAAATGTCCAATATCTGAAGAAGATGAAAAATTCATCATATTATCGATATCGGTGTTTTATCAGTGAACATTTTAATTTGGACAGAAAGCTCCTCATCACACGGTTTTTATGAGGAAAACGATGCAAAATCAACAGTTTTATTTTGTGACGAATGATATCTCATCTTAATGGTATTTAAACGCTGAAGAAGATGGCAAAAAGTTCCAGTCATGTAGCATGACGAAATGAACAAATTTTCAAACTAAGTTTGCATGAGGAAAAATTACGCAAAAAACCATTTTATTTTCTGACTTGTGATACCTCATTTTAATTTGGACATTTTTGAAAGCTGAAGAATCTCTTAATTTTTTTTTTCCAATTTTGCCCATCTATACCTTGTTTTATTACGATATTGTATCTTCAAACTGCTCTAGTTAGAACGGATTGAGATACCTCCAATCCGATTTCACCATCGTGAAAACCTATATAATAGAGAGTCACCTACTTGGGGTTTTCGGGTAATTTTCCCCCATTTGAAATTCCCCAAATCTCCCCTTCGAGTGAGGCGATTGTGCCCATCTTCAAACTTAGCCTTTTGAAAGCTTAGATAGATTTTTTGTGCAAATTTGAGCTTTCTCTCTCAATTCTATCGAGAGTTATCGTTTGGAATGAGCTTTGGTGCCTTTTGACAGTGAATTTAGAATGCTTTCAGACGGAGTTTGGTGCAAACATTTTTTGAAAATATTTTCGACCTAGAACAATAGGTTTTTTTCTTCGAAAATTCGCTACAGCAGTTGAAAGCATTTTTAATATATATCTTTTTTTTCACGTTAGATAGCAAGTACACCAGATGGAGTTTTCTCAGTGAGTGAAGAGTAAACCAAACCGATGTTATAGGAGCCAAAACATATTGACTTTCTGAGGTTTTTAGGGATTTTTCAAAACTTTTACAACCCTTAAAGGGCACTTTAAATTAAGTGAGAGAGCTGGCTAAAGAATTGGGGCGTTGTCGGACCAATATCGATGTTTCCTGAAAATTTCAGATTTTTTGCTCCAGCCGTTTGGGAAAAATCGTGCGTACGGCGGGCGGACAAACGGAAAATTTTTTATTGCAGATTTGGATTCTACACCCTTTGAAACGTAAACCATGAAATTTTCAGGGGGGTTTAAAAAATTTTTTTTTCCATAGCGATTACAATGGTTTATTATTGAATAATAAACCAAAAGTATAGATACTTCGATATATCGATGATATCGTGCCATCCCTAAAAGCACCTATTCAATCCTCCTATGCATTCATGTTGGAAAAGTCATTGTAAGCCTCAGAAGAGGTGTAGGTATTATACAAATTTATCAATTCGAACTTGACTGCATTGCATTTGTCTCCAATGTGTCTCAATCCTGGGAATATACATTCAGTATCCTGTATTTATTCAGAGGGAAAAAAATGGGAATTTCTCGAGGCGGAAGTTCCTTAGAGGCGGTCGAACTTGTTTCTCCACAGGAACCGTCGAGGAGAAAACGGGAACTGTCTCGAGAAGCCCGTCGATCTCGGGAGAAGATTGGGCGAACTGGTCTGCAGGTTCATGCCAGGTGGGGGTAGCCTGCAGCCGCTTCGGGTCTGCCCCAGGGAGAGACTCGAGAGATGGACGGATGGGAGGGTCAAGCCCGTGAGCCCTGGAGATGGCGAGTTGGGAAGGTCGTCTCCCGATTACGAACCACGTGAAACACCGCTATCCCCAAAAATGTCGGCAGCCGCGCCCGCTAGCGCCCCTGGAAGGTGTGGAACGAAACGCTGATTGGTCAAGGGCACGGCCAACTTGGATATATATATACATACTTAACGATCGAAGATGCTTGGTTTTGAGCGGTTTATTTTTTGCTGAGGCCCTCCAAATATCGGTCATCACGTTCCGTTGTTCCTTCCTTACTTTATTTGCATTCCTCCTCTGTTTTCTTCTTTTTGGCTCCTCTTCGAGGATTATGCAAACGAAACGATAAGATCTAACTAAATGAAGTACTCAATTTGACTTACGATTCAACCTGTAGGAAGTAGAAACGGAGCTTTCTCGCACTTCTCGTATACGAAAGTATCACCGTTAAGCTTATACTTTGAAAATCGACTACCAAATGAGGTTTAAGGTGAATTTAATTAAAAATGTCAATTCGTTAAAAAAAATCAGCCTTGGCAAATGCTGGTCACTTACTATAATCGCAAAAAATTTCAATTTAGGGAGAATCCGAATCAGCAGTCTTGCCGGTGCTTTTCTCCCAAACGAAATTTTCAGGAAAAATCAATATTGGTTCGACAACGCCCCAATTCTTTAGTTAGTACTCTCACTTAATTTAAAGTGCCCTTTAAGGGTTGTCAAAGTTTTGTAAAATCCCTAAAAACCTCAAAAAAGTCAAGGCGGCCTAAATTTGGACTTTTTTTTTTAAACTTTCCATGAGGAATAGAATGAGCTCCTCCCCAGGTCCGTAGCTCGAACCATTCCCAATGTATGGCCCTATTTATGGTGCCAAAATCTTGGTTTATTATTGTTTTTGTAGTGACTGCAGTAACCTAGTGAAGTAGTGAACGTGGATACTGGAGTGACCTCCTAAAAGGGTTTATAGCCGACACACGGGTTAAAGTATTCTGATAACCATAAAAAACGCTGCAAATTCTTTCACTGGGGTTTATTATTCAATTGGCTTGCGTTCATGATTTGAATTTCTACTAAGCTTTGGAGTGTGCGTGTCTCACAGGTGATACAGCGGTTATTGAATTTCAGGCACTTAAATCGGTTCTCAACCAAAATACCTATTTGGATTTATCAGTTGATCATATTTGTGTGCCTCCTACGATGATGAGTTGCTATAATGATTTTTATGTTGATGTTGTTATACATACATATACAAAGTTCATCCGGGCTATCTTGTACATATTTGGATTGACTGCCCTCATCTCCTCCCATACCACCTAAGGGTCCTTTTTAAAAAGGACTGACTCCTTGGTGGAAATGAAAATTCACCCCCTTGTACCATGAGCTATCATTTTGTGGTACTCCCAAAAATCGGATTATCTTCACCAGCATAGATTTCCGAATTGAATTCCGATAATTTTTCCGATTATTGGGAAAATATCTCATGAAAATATCGATAATCGACAGAAAATAGCGACAATATTGCACCGTCCCTACACTCGCACTGCTACACGATTTGACAAACTTCATCTTCAGCTAAAGAAAATCATTCATGGTAGACGTTTGAAATGGAGAGGCGGGCAACGGGAGGTCTGAACTCGACCGTGGGGCTGGGCAGCCCAAGTATATCCATCTTGAATTCAATTACAGGATATGGAAGAGCGAGGTGTAAAGTTTAGATAATATACCACAGACCACGTCCAATATAAACAGATCGATGATTTGTGTATAAGAATTCTGTAAAACAGAAATAATAGAAATAATAAACAGCTGTGTAATAATTTGCAGCGTTTTTTCTCAACCATGAAAAAAGTTGATTCTTATCGTGCTAAATCAGAATTCTGAACCACTTGGCGCTTCTCCAAATCAACGAATACTGAACCATGACAGCTGAGACTAAGGATGCAAAAAAAGTATCGATACTTTTAGATTATTTTTTTCTCCCAATATCGAAGAATCGATTCAAGATTTTGAGAATCGGGCCGATTCTTTTCATTTTGAAGGAAATTTTTGACAATTACAACAATAACAATGGAAAAAGAGCAAGAAGTGAAAATACCTCAAGAATTAAGAACACTCATCACTGCTTATTACAATCTAATGACCAACAGTTGTTGCTCATCTAAATCAACTATTATCTCTCCGTACACGTTACTTATGTCTTTCATGACTGGGGTCAAGACGTTGAAATTTGAAGAAGACCCTGTCCATCATCCATGGTGGGTCAAAAAAATGTGAAAGATGTTGTTTCCAAGTTGTGCCCATATGGAATGAACCATTTTGCTCTGTGCACCTTTAGTGAGTACCATCTCATCTGGGGGTACCAGGTAATGAACAAGCCGACAGATATGCGATATAGGTATTGGATTGACATGAACACATTTCTATAGTTCAAATCGTCCACAATTATCCAGACACAACCGATGGGTTGATAGACAGTTCATCCAGAAAATTGTATACTTAAATGGTCATTTATGTTGGAGGTGGGTGACACCAATAATTTATGCTAAGAATTAAACTCAATAAAAAATATATAGTTCACTAATATAGATAATAATATAATACCCACTGAGTATTGAGAGAAACTATTACAGTTGAAATAGGTACATTCTTGAGAAGTCATTAGAAGTTTCTAGTAAAATTTACGGGGCATTTAAAGCACTCTGACTCGTTTAAAAATTCGAAGTCGTTCTTGAAAAAAATCGATACTTTCATGAAAGATTATAATTGATCAATCATAAATTTTCTAATTATAATAAGACTTTTAAAAATTTCAGAAAAGTATCAAAAAAATCGAAAAAAATCGAAACGATATTTTTCGATTCTTCCCAAAAAGATCGATACGATTTAAATCGATTCTTTTTTAAGAATCTTGCATCCCTAGCTGAGACGCACCCCCTCGGCTGAGACGGGAAATATCGCACTACCTATTGGGAATTATAAAACGGCGAACCAACAGTTCACAGCTGCTGGATATTGGGCTCGTAAATTTGTCAGAGCGTTGGCATCGCCTTCATTGCACGGTTGTCCAAATATCGGTCAGCAGGTTTCGTTGGTTCTTGTTTTTCCTCGCGAGACGGCAGATCGGATCGGCCTAGTCCTTTCAAGGGGGAATTCTTTATGCTTTCGATGCCGGGATCCCTTCGGCCTCGATCCACCGCGTAAACCTCAACGTGAGAAAGTGGAGCAATAAATACGATTTCTCTCCAAACTATTCTAATATCTAATGAATACCATACTTTTGCACCATAAATTGTCCCATTAGTAATGACGACATCTGTGAGTTATTTGTAATAAACCAAAAAAAAAAAATGTTTGTAACCCCTCAATTTCGTCTTTTTTTTACGTTTTAAACGTGTAGTATCCGAAAATGAAATTTTCGCCATACGTCGTCTGGTGTTTATCGCAAAAACTACTGAACCGAAGTTGATTAAACATGCTTCAAAAATCACATTTGGGGTCTAGTTAGAACTGAATTCTCGATTAGGATCCTTAAAAGTGAAATCGAAGGGCTGAAATTTCAAAAATCTGAATATCGGAAACTTTCAATGTAACACTTATGTTTTGGTTTAATATTCAATAATAAACCATTGTAATCGCTCTTTAAAAAAAATGTCATGGTTAACGTTTCAAAGGGTGTAGAATCCGAATCTGCAATAAAAATTTTTCCGTCCGTCCCCCGTACGCCGTACGCACTATTTCTCCCAAACGGCTGGAGCAAAAATTTGAAATTTTCAGGAAAAATCCATATTGGTCCGACAACGCCCCAATTATTTAGCCAGCTCTCTCACTTAATTTAAAGTGCCCTTTAAGGGTTGTCAAAGTTTTGAAAAATCCCTAAAAACCTCAAAAAAGTCAAGGCGGCCTAAATTTGACTTTTTTTGAAGAACTTTCCATGAGGAATCGAATGAGCCCTTCCCCAGGTCCGTAGCTCAAACCATTCCCGATGTATGGCCCGATTTATGGTGCCAACATTTGCGTTATTTTGGTTTATTATTGTTTTTGTTTTGATTGCAGTAACCTAGTGATGTAGTGAACGTGGATACTGGAGTGAACTCCTAAAAGGGTTTATAGCCGATACACCGGTTGAAGTATTCTGATAACCATTTAATTTCAAATTCTTTCACTGGGGTTTATTATTCAATTGACTTGCGTTCATGATTTGAATTTCTACTAAGCTTTGGAGTGTGTGTGTTTCACAGGTGATAGAGCGATTATTGATTTTCAGGAGGCACACAAATATGATCAACTGATCAATCCAAATAGGTATTTTGGTTGAGAACAGATTTACGTGCTCTATGCATATCTCCTGAAATTCAATAATCGCTCTATCACCTGTGAAACAGGGACACTCCAAAGCTTAGTAGAAATTCAAATCATGAACGCAAGCCAATTGAATAATAAACCCCAGTGAAAGAATTTGCAGCGTTTTTATATTCGATATTGACATGACTAGGTTCAAAATATGGAATGAGCCCACCCAGACCGCTGTGTTCATCGTTCGCTCTCCCAAACTGGAACTTTGAAAGTATGAAAGATTTGAACATTAACGTGATTGGACATAGTAAGAAGAAGAGGATAAAATCATCTGATAATTGCTGTGTTCATTTGCTTCAAGATTTTCTTTCGAAATCGAGTTTCTGAAGTCTTACGTAGTAATATCACATAAATATTAATTACATTATAATTGTGGCACAAGTCGAGTGAAGGCAGGTGTTTTATTTTAGCTGGCCAAATTGTTCTATTCATGGATTTCTACGTCGTGTCCATATACAGTATGGTAGGTATTGACATTCCACGTCTTTACTTTCACCTCCCTATCGGGAAATTGATCTCGTGCGTCACGAAAAACTGTTTTCTGTCCTAATGAACCGAGAAATGGGAAACTTGAATGGTAGCTTCTGTGAGACATTTGAAATCTGTTGAGGGCGCATGACTATTTAAGGTAAATCGAGGGCTTTCCAACGTGACGGATACGGAATGACCCATGGTCTGGCGTGCAGAGCTTCGTGAGCTATGAGTTCGATATCAGCTTCTATTTCGCAGAAGGGAACTAGCCAAGGTTGGTGTTCACTGAGTTGTATTTAAGACGAAGTCATCAAACTGTCTTTGGACATCTAGAAATCAATTACAGCGGGAGATCAGTCATCAGCTGAAAGCCCTTTTGGCTAATTTCGAACCTAACCCATCTAACGTGCTGAACAATGGGATTCTGTTTATGGCATCTAGAGTGGACAAGGGGAGATATAGAGGCTCGAGGCGTCGAGTTTAATAATGCACCACTGACTACACTAATATACTGCGATAATCTTTATTTTTTAAGCTTTAAATGAAATTTCAAATTCAATAGAAATAAGCAACGAAAAAGAGTCAGAGCGTGGGGGCACACTTGCCTATCCGGAGCTGAAAGGTACAGATGAATAAATGGTACAGCTGTGATTCAATTTCAAAATTATTTAATTGTTGAAAAGGAAAACTCTGTTAAGCAAACAATCTTAATGTATGGTCTGATGGTATTTAACAGGAAGAAAATTTAAATTTATAGCAATAATTTGTAAAGTGATAATTCTGAAGAATTCGTGATCCTCTAGTTAAGAGGTGATTACTTACTGGGCAGGATTAAGTGAGCCATCTCGCAGATTGCTTCGGTGAGTCATGTGACTGCCCAGACATCTCGCAGGTTGATAGTATCCGTTACTTGGGCGTGGCGATAGATCAGCGGTTGAGGTGGGATTTGCACGTCGGCGACGTCGTTGGAAGTCCACACAAAATACTATATGTTTGCAGGGAAATTCGGAACTTCCTCCCCTTCGAGGCAAAGCGTGCATTATATTTCGCCATGGCACAATCTGTGTTGATGTACGGTGTTATGGGCTGCACGAAGGAGCTCTCCGAAATATTATTTGCAGTTCAAAAAAGAACGATAAAGGTGCTGTTAAATAAAAAAATTAGGTACCCCACAGCTCGCATCTTTGAGGAATTGAATGTGCCAACGATTCACCAGCTAATTGATTGAGCCACCACCATTAAAACTTTCCGCGACCTCTTGGCTGGTAGCCTTAAATCGTGTGTTAGTACCACAAGAGCTAGCACGCAAAAGCTCATCAGGCCACCATTTCGGAGCACAGCTGCTGGACAGAGATGCTACGATTACAGGGGCCCCATTCTGTTCAATGCACTGCCGGAGGAGTTGAGGGGAGCACTCACCCTTCAGTCCTTTAAAAAAAAATTAAAACTACTAGAGCACACTAGGTAGGTGCGGAACAATTCTAATAAAATAATTAAGTGATTCTGCTTTATCGGTTGATTCTTCTCCGCCTCCAGTTAGTTTTTATTTTTGCAAGGTAATTCATGGATTTTTAGTTTACCCCCTAGCGAAAATGTATTTTTATGTTTTATGTACTTATTATTGAACTGTTAACAATTTGTCATTGCGACTCTCCTCCCCCCCAGCACAAGCTTGGCTTAAAGGGGGGAGTAGCAAAGTATAATGTAGTGGTACTGTAACGTTTTCCTTAATAAATATTGCAATAAAAAAAAATAAAACTTCTAGAGGTTTTTATTTTTAGATGAATGTTGGATATGAAGAATTCGAGAACTCACCGCGAATACCCTCCCAACTCATGGGTAGGACATTTCCAAATTTGAGAGCGTGAATGGAGGTAGAGCACGTGGTCCTGGCAGAAATATTTCGGGCGTATATCCTCCTCAGCCAAAAAGGGATGCTGCCGCTACGTTGTCGTCACAGGGCGAGAGCAGGTTCCTGGGTCTTGCGATGACTTCCCAACGAATTTCGAGGGAATAGTAGAAACTTGCAGAAAGGAAAAAAAATTGATGCACAGACGGAAAGGTAGCGAGAAGGCTCCTTCCCCAACGGGGTCGACTAGTAGAACTTTGACAACCCTTAAAGGGCACTTTAAATTAAGTGAGTGAGCTGGCTCAAGAATCGGGGCGTCGTCGGACCAAAAAGGATTTTGGTTTATCATTCAATAATAAAATCAAAATCTCAAAATCATTTGCCATTTGTAGCACATTGAATAAACTGAAGACAACGAAGAACGAGTGCAAACGTAATTAGTATGTTGGACAAAGTGGAACAAGCGACAGTACATGGGCTTATCGCTCTTTTTTATAAGAAACTGTATAAAAACGTACTCTATGTAAATGAAAGCTTTGAACGTGAGAAGATATTAAGGGGATTTGAAGCTCAAGTCGCTAAATTATGCAAGTTGGTTGTAATTCCGGTGTGTTTCACCGCAATGCGAATCGGCGCTCTTTTTAACTGACTTCGACGATGAAGAAACTTTTCTGAATCACCTTGTTAGGAAACGACTTCTTTTCACTGTTTTTCATGCAGAAGCGTGCGGCGATTCTATAATACTTCAATAACCTGTTGCGGAGCTCATTTTTTTCCTCCTAGTCAATGGACAGAGTGTTGCTGCTTGTCAAGAAGATTACAAATCATTTGTAAGCCGATTTTACTATAAGAGTGAAAATATTGCGACTTAAACAACGTTTATTCTAGAGCAGTGTTTTTCAACCTGTGGGTCGCGACCCCCGGGGGGGTCGCGGAGCCTCTGTAGGGGGGTCGCGAGAGGTCGAGAAAACTTCAGTTTTTTTATACAAGACATAATTTGTGAGACTTAAATAAAAAATTATTATATTTAACAAAATTTTCATATAATCAATCATACAAGTCAGAAAAATGCTAGTTTAAAACATGTTATTACAAAAAAAAGTAAATATTAAAAATGTGTTTAAATAGAAAATGATTACATCTGTGCTTGCTTATCTTCGTTCATTTTAATGTGATGGTTGCGCTTGAGTTTGTTCAATTAATTTCTCCCATCGTGGATCCGTTCTTGCCACATTAAGTATTAAATCGTTTTCCAAATTTAAGCGATTTCTTAGTTTACATTTTATTCGCGCCATTGATGAAAATGCCAACTCGCACAAGTACGAGGTAGAAAATGGAATCAAACACTTCAAAGCCTCGGATGTTAATTCCGGGTATTCTGTACATATTTTTAACATACATGGAAAAAAGGGTTGGGGGGTCGCGAAATATTTTTTTATACTAGGGGGGTCGTGTCATAAAAAAGGTTGAAAAACACTGTTCTAGAGAACTGCTCAAGTCTTTATCGGATATTGTCGCATTTGGTACCTCGTACTTATGTCATCAAATTTAACCTGAGCTAGGAGAAAGGAACTAGACATTTTCTAGTACTTATGTCATAGTAAGTATCATAGTACTTGTATTTAGTAGCCTAAATCCGAGGCACCCTTTTCATGAGCCAAATTACTTTTTATCCAAGTTTTACGAAAATGGAAAATTAAGATTGTCCCGTAGTTTGACTGACCTGAACACAAATTAATTAAAAAAAGGGGATTTCTCTGTAATGCATAATACGATATCTTATTATTTGATAATGCGATATCTTATTTGGTTAACAGATGTTGAAAATGTTTCGAAATAGCAAACACCATACGGTCATAACAATTACTCAATACCGTTATACAATCAGTTATGGAATATTATACAATCATAATTACAATAGTAGGATTACCATAATCAAAAACGTAGGATGTTTCTTCATATTTTCGGTGAATGATGTAAACATATGATTATCGCTCATTTCTTGTGATATGATGTTATGATTGACCCAATTGAACTGTTGCAACATTATGAATAAGTTCTGCATATTATTACAGAAATGTTTATTTCTCTGATGATGATTTGATGATGGAATGTCCTGTTGAAAGGAAATTGTTAATGCTGATTTCGAACATGTGGTCAAAATCTAGAAAATATTGAAGATAATCGGAAAAAAGCGTTTTTTCTAAAATAATTTATCAATTTTTGTCGTTCGCAAAAAGTGAAATAACTGTGAAACGAGGTCTCAAAAATTTTTTTTGAACAATGCATTTTCTATTCCAAATTCAACGTAAAATCGAAAACTAAAATGAAAAAGGGTTTATTTTCACTGGGGTCTATTATTCATTTGATTTCATGATTTGAATTTCTACTGATCAATCAAGCTTTGGAGTGTGAGAACCGTTTCACGGGTGATAGAGCGATTATTGAATTTCAGGAGGCACACAAATATGATCAACTGATCAATCCAAATAGGTATTTTGGTTGAGAACCGATTTAAGTGCTCTATGCATATCTCCTGAAATTCAATAATCGCTCTACCATCTGTGAAACACGCACACTAGGCCGCCTTGAGTTTTTCTGAGGTTGTCAGGGATTTTACAAAACTTTGACAACCCTTAAAGAGCACTTTAAATTAAGTGAGAGAGCTGGCTAAAGAATTGAGGCGTTTTCGGACCAACATGGATTTTTCCTGAAAATTTCAGATTTTTTTGCTCCAGCCGTTTGGGAGAAATCGTGCGTACGGCGGACGGACGGAAAAATGTTTATTGCAGATTTGGATTCGTTGAAACGTAAACTATGAAATTTTCAGGGTGGGTTAAATTTTTTTTCAAGAGCGGTTACAATGGTTTATTATTGAATAATAAACCAAAAAGTCAAGAGATGACCTCGAATTTCAACCGAAGATTTCAGGCACTAAAACATTGAAAAATGAAAAACAGGTTCCACCACCTTCAAGCAGAGTGAAAATACTATAGAAAATGTACAGTTCAATTTTTTGATAGCTCGCACCGTATGGGTGTAATTCCTTAATGGCCTAATGGTGTTGTATACAACGTCCTCGTATATTCATACAACCATTAATCGACGAGAAAATGCCATTATTCGAACATATCATTGAAATGGAATGAGAACCAGAAAGTGAGGGTTGTTTGAAAAGGGTGGTAATTGGGGTCGTGAGAACGTGAAAATCAGCGGGAACCTTCGCAAACAACGATAGACGATCAATTGAAGTCTTGTTGGCAGTGACATAGGAATTCAATGGAAGCACGTTTGGCTGTTTGCTTGACTACTGCCTTCACGAAACTCCCGTCTGATGATGAGCGCCTCTCTGAAATAAGTGGTGCCCAGCCCGATATAAGTACTGCCCACGCTGTAGGGTAAGTGCCTGTCTACTCAACACCCTCTCGTGCAACTAGGAGCACATCTTCATCTGTAGTTACAGTCGGGCACGATAAGTCCGGTGATTTGAAGAACGCTGGAAACGGCAATTTTCCCTTCCGTTTCATCGAACTAAATGATTCTCGTGGATCTCCTACTTTCTGGGAGCCTCTACGCTTTCTCTTGATGACGATGGGCTTGTCGATAAATCAATTAATTCGATAATTACCGCTCACTCTCTAGTAGCGATTGGAGGATTGGAAAAAAACTCACGATATTGAGGCGATATCGCTTTTGGTTCATTATTTAAGTAAACCATTGTAATCACTCTTGAAAAAAAAAAAAAAAATTCTAACCCCCCCTGAAAATTTTATGGTTTACGTTTCAAAAGGTGTAGAATCCAAATCTGCAATAAAAATTTTTCCGTCCGTCCGCTGTACGCACGATTTCTCTCAAACGGCTGAAGCAAAAAAGCTGAAATTTTCTGGAAAAATCCATGTTAGTCAGACGACGCCCCATTTCTTGAGCAAGCTCTCTCACTTAATTTAAAGTGCCCTTTAAGGGTTGATCTAAAGTTTGTGTGCCTCCCTGAAATTCAATAAAAAGTCAAGGCTCTAAATTTGGACCTGTGAAACAGAAGAAACACATTCCCCAGGTCCGTAGATCGAACCATTTCCGATGTATGGCTTATTTTGGTTTATTATTGTTTTTGTTTTGATATCAGTAACCTAGTGATTAGTGAACAAATCATGAACGCAAGCCAATTGAATAATAAATCGTGAAAGAATTTGCAGACGTTTTATGGTTATCAGAATACTTCAACCCGTGTATCGGCTATAAACCCTTTTAGGAGTTCACTCCAGTATCCACGTTCACTACATCACTAGGTTACTGCAATCAAAACAAAAACAATAATAAACCAAAATAACGCAAATGTTGGCACCATAAATCGGGCCATACATCGGGAATGGTTTGAGCTACGGACCTGGGAAGGGCCTCATTCGATTCCTCATGGAAAGTTCTTAAAAAAAAGTCCAAATTTAGGCCGCCTTGACTTTGTTTGAGGTTTTTAGGGATTTTACAAAACTTTGACAACCCTTAAAGGGCACTTTAGTGAGAGTGCTGGCTAAAGAATTTGTCGGACTAATATGGATTTTCCTGAAATTTTAGATAATTTGCTCCAGCCGTTTGGGAGAAATAGTGCGTACGGCGTACTGCGGACGGACGGAAAATTTTTTATTGCAGATTTGGATTCTACACCCTTTGAAACCTAAACCATGAAATTTTCAGGGGGGGTTAAAATTTTTTTTTCAAGAGCGATTACAATGGCTTATTATTGAATAATAAACCAAAATAGTTAAAATTATTTGATACCATACTAGTTTTCGCTTTAAACCTTTCTTTTAAGTAAAATTTCCTGTGTTCGACGGTGATTTCAATTTTGTCGAATTTTTATCTAATTTTTGTGTTTATTTGAGTTTTATTGCGCATTTTCGTCCAAGCGCGTACTCATTCGTTTTTCAGAGAGAATTTGCAAATTTCTCGAAAAGTGGGTCAAGTTTCCAAAAAGGTAGATAAATCGATTGTTTTCTTACAGAAAAGAGTAATAATAATTACCATAGTTTTTTAATTGTGATGCAACTCAATATTTGGTTCAGTCAATAGGAACTTTAATTTGCTACAACTTTCCTGTAGCGTCAAATTGACAAATATTTACTTGATAAGTAAGTTGAAAACATTGACATACCGTTCCTTCTCTATTTTCCCATATTTCCCATATTCAACTGTTTGACGAAAAATTTAAACATCTAAAACTTTGTTATGCGCGAAATTTTGTTTCAGGCTATCCTCAAGGTCGCCACTGAGCAAAATCCCTTTTCAAACGTGATTTGCTATTGTTTTTAAAGGATTTTAGATGTCAAATACCCATTTTAGGGATCTCAACATGTGGCAAATTAAGAATCAGAGCGGAATTTCACATTAGAAACGATCATAAAATATTTTTTTGTCTACCTAGATTCCCATTAGCCGTCTCCAAATTCTCTGAAGTGGGCGGAAAATTACATTGTTTTAGTTCTCATCACGTCCTCTACATAAAATATGAGTTATGACCTGTTGTTTTTCCGTTAGGAATCATTTGCACCGCGTTGGTCATAAAAATGGGGCCCTTACCTCGAGCGCAAAACACCTATTTTTGCCTTTCCATAATTTTAATGTTGAGCCTAACTTGGGTCGTAAATGGTTAACCAAAGTTACGCCACCTTCGGCGCAAAGTGCGTCTGAGCAACGTAACTGGGGCGCGCGTTGCAAATGAGCTGTAAATCACAGTGAGATGTTATTAGCGGCGGGTTCCCAACTGGAAAAACCTTTCACTGCGTTTTGCCGCCTTCGGATAAACCAACTCGAAGGGAAAGTGAGGTTTGAAAACGTCATTTTGCGCTGATTTATAAAGTCTGGCTGCGCTAAACTGTGGCTGTGACGTAATGGAGCAAATGATAGGCGCGGCGGACTCAATATTCAAGCCACAGTTAAAAAACGCTGCAAATTCTTTCAGTAGGGTTTATTACCCGATGATTCGTGATTTGAATATCTACTAAGCTCTGGAGTGTGCGTGTTTCACAGGTGATAGAGCGATTATTGAATTTCAGGAGACATGCACACAGCACTTAAATCGGTTCTCAACCAAAATACCTATTTGGATTGATCAGTTGATCATATTTGTGTGCCTCCTGAAATTCAATAATCGCTCTATCCCTGTGAAACACGCACACTCCAAAGCTTAGTAGAAATTCAAATCATGAACACAAGCCAATTGAATAATAAACCCCAGTGGAAGAATACTTATTTACCCCAGTAATAATATTTACCTATATACTATCAGCGTTTCATGCATATCGGAATGCTTCAACCCGTGTATCGGCTATAAACTAAAAGTATCCACATCGGCTATCACTCCAGTATCCACATTCACTACAACTCGACGCTATCGGCCGGACATCGCTAGGTTACAAACAAACAATAATAAAAAAAAACGCAAATGTTGGCACCATAAATCGGGCCGTATGTCGGAAATGGTTTGAGCTACGGACCTGAAAAGGGGCTCATTCGATTCCTCATGGTATGTTCTTCGAATAGGTATAAATTTAGGCGCTTTTGTTTTGAGGTTTTTAGGGATTTTACAAAACTTTGACAGGTTTAAATTGTAGAAGCTCTCAAGAATCGTCGTCGGAACAAGATGGATTTTTCCTGAAAATTTCAGACCTTTTGCTCCAGCCGTTTGGGAGATATCGTGCGTACGGCGGACGGACGGATAAATTTTTATTGCAGATTCACTACACCCTTTGAAACGTTTTTCCCCAAACGGCTGAAGCAAAAAAGCTGAAATTTTCAGGACAAATCAATATTGGTCCGACGACGCCCCAATTCTTTAGCCAGCACTCTCACTTAATTTAAAGTGCCCTTTAAGGGTTGTCAAAGTTTTGTAGCTCTCGAAGGGGTTCGATTTTTGGTGACCCACCAATCACCGTGTAATATTTAAGATAACTCTACGAATCTATTGATGTTTCCGATTTTGATTTGGTACTGTTCTGGTCTGTCCCCACACGCAACCCCATTGCAACCTCCCACACATATCGAAAAATATATCGATAGTTTTGGAAATGAACCAATGTGAAGGGCAGGATAGAGACTCAGAAATAAGTATGCAATCGATATGTTCATGATTCATGATTCATTCTGATCTATTTGTCCAACTGATCTATACTTTACTAGAAGGATTGATTTAGGATTTTTTTTTGTTTTTGAGATGCGAGCATCCAGACCAGCAAACTACACAGAACACATTCGAACACACATCGAAAGCGTGGACCTATATCGATAGGTGACATATATTTTCCGATATGTGTGGATATCTTCGATTGTTTTGTTAGTAAACAAAAACCCAGTTAGGCGTGTACTTTAACTTTAGCATCTTTTGTATGTTGTTGGGGTGGATTATATTTTTAGCGTTTAACCCTTTTCCTGTCAGGTGTCTCTCATCTAAGCAAGGTGTGTTTTGTGATTTGTCAAGAAAACAATGCGGTTTACGCTCCGCGAAGAGAAAATTTCTTCATATTTATATGAAGTTATCTTGAACGTTATCATCTCGTTACGGAAACGAAGTACACGAAATATCTATGGTTGTGAAATTGTCCAAGACGATGTAAGCTGATTTGTTTTCATTATATTTTATTCAGTTGTCAGAACGTTATTTCAACCACAGTTGGTTATGTTAACCTAATAGGTTTCATGAATGGTGTAAGCCTAGGAAGGCAGCCACTCAAAATATTATGTAATGGATTTAACTTATTTGACAAATGGAACGTAAGCATGAGTCCAATCGTTATTGGATAAATCATTGATTGGTGATCGATTGGAAATTTTGTGTTAGGTTGGCAGTAGATTTCACTCTGAAAATTTATATTCCATTCGTACTTTTCCTCCATGAGAGAGGTAGTTTTTCAGTTTCGGCATGATGCGACGTAATGGCTAGAATTCAGCTTTTTTTCTTCTCATAGAAAGACATGACACGGTAATGGTCCATCTACCAACAGTTGGCAATTAAATTTTTGTGGGTAGAGAGTCAATAAATCTATGTGAATTCCATATTGTATTCAATCAATGGTAGCCTGATTGCGTACATATAATATAAAAATTATTTGATATTCACCATCGAACCGTGTAATTGGTAGTTACACCTTACTTCCAATAATTATTAATAAGGAAACTGCACTGCTTAATCCTCTTGGGATGCGTTTTCCATGCAATTTAAAAGAAAAATCCTCCCAGTCCAGTAGGTAATCCTTGTATTGTAAGAAAATCCATGCCTATTCAAGTTGAACGGGATGGGAAATCATAACAGATTCCATGCAATGCTATGGCCTCTTATTGTATACATGGTTTTTTCAAAATTCTACGAAATTTACTTTTCAAGCTCATTTTCACCCTTTAGTTTTCTTTAAAAAATTACTGTTAACAACTGAAACGATGGAAAATTTAATGCTCTTTTCAACGGTATCTGTAGATTTCCAAATACTTCGAGAACGCCGGAGTTACGCCCGTTTTAGTGACGTAAGGTGGAAAACACGAAAAAAATCTTAAAAGTGAAATAACTCGAAAACAAAGCCTTTAAAAGAAAATCTCTAAGAGGCACTTTTTGTTGGAAACTACTTGTAGAATACGTGTGCGAAGTTTTTTCTATCATACGCAGGACACCCTGTATATGTACCTACTCATTGTAGTTGTAAATATATTTATGTAACCGCAGTGATATTTACAGACCAATTAGAATTTACTCATATCTGAATCGCATTCCAATGAAACATTTAGAATGACTATGTCACGGGAAGAACGCACATTAGTCAGGGAGCTCCCTGCACCCACCTAGGTACCTACCTTCTTGTTGCGGTGAATCCTACCTACTGCCTACATCAGAAGTACGGTCCACGAGAAGGAACCAGTTCTGTGGGTTGGGATTGCGGTTTGTTTAGGAAACGAGATACGATGATAAATTCAACTTTGGGTGTTGCAGAGACTAGTTCCGTTATGTACGCTGGAAGTCTGAATTGCTTTCGGGGAGTTGAATAAGGAAAAGGCGGATCGTGTTCGGTCAACCCCTGGTTCAAGTTCGGAATTTGGGAAGTGGAAAAAAGCGTGTGCGGGCTGTGTACGCTGCACACAAAAGAGCTTGACCGAATTTCGTGATTTTTTCTTTGTTTGGTCCCGATTTCTGTCTGGTTGTATAACAGGAAATTGACAATTTTGAGTTTCCTGGAGGGGAAGTTGACGATCTTTACAAGCGCCGCGAAAGAGATTTTTGTGGTTCTTTTATGTTTGACTAGTTTAAAGGCCCTGCTACGCAGGTTAAGAAGAAATATGTGAATAACACAATGAGGGAGTATAAAAACAACACGCAAAGTAAAAAATCGTGTATTCCAAGTCCCCGAGGAGGGGAGCGGTTGCCCTGGGAGACGCTCCGCCCCGCTGGGCCCCTCTCCCCTTCACTGGCGGGGTCGGGGTTGGGGGGTGAATTCCACCCGCTCAGCGTCACCACTCCCTGAAAAACGGATATACCTACCTACTCTGATATTTTCATCTTTATATATACGATTATCTCATCATTTTGCTCAAAGTATTGCTAGACACCCCCATGCTCATGGGTAACTGATATAAAAATATGGATGTGTGATATTGAGAATGAGGTTGCCAAAGCAAAATTATGAAATATTCTGTGTGCACCCCATGCCCATGCATAAGCGTTATAGATTGAAACATTGAATAAAGACTTTCGGTCCGTCGTAGTTCCCACTTTACAATATAAGCAAGTTTCAAATCTAATTGATTCTTTATTGTTCGTTGCAGGCTGTCAGTTCTACCCGTTGGGCGAGTACCTGAGGTTCGTTCGCGTGCCCGAGTCTCTGCCGGTGGGAGACGAAGTGCTCCTAGTCGAAGTACATCCTCGGAAAAACCTGACGATCCAAGCAGTAGACGCTGTAAGTCAAACTACCTTCTACTACATATAACTAGAGTGAACGAAATTTTAAAACAAAAGAATAGTAACAATTGAAAGAATAACCATGCATTTAATACTGTAATACATAGAAGACGTATATTATATAAGTTTCAAATCGAAGCTTCTTTTTCATATGAAGTTTCACAGCATGGTTAGTAACAACAATAAAATGACTCTGGATATGGCTTGGACTTAGGATAAGGAACTGATCAGCTAGTGATATAAAACGGAAGTAAAAAAATGGTTTTTCAACCTTCACGGAATACAGTTTTTCAACTTTTCTCAATATACAAATGTGATTTTGACATTTTCTTGTCTTTGCTTTGGCACATAAACTGAAAAATCGTCACGAGAACTTCCTCACGCGATAACAATAATAAGACATTTTGTTTTGGTTTATTAGTTTCAACCATTTCTGTACTTCTTCCACTTCAAAACGATCAGTGAACAAACGCGAGAGTATCGTGAGCGAAAAAAATTAACGATGGACAAATCCGCTCCGAATTACGCTACGATTTACTATTATCCCGGCAACACAAGTGTAACAACAACGCTTCTGGGGTAAGTGACGTAGCCTGGCTCGAATTCAATAAAATAACCACGGGTGGGCGGTTTCTCTTATGGCCCATTTAATTGATCTGTACGCCCCACCGTGCAACGCACGGGTGAGATCTGCCTAGTAATAAATAAAATAAGAAAACACACAAGAAAATGTCCCAATGTGTTGCAGACTCGTATGCAAGCATTTGTCAACATCATGGAAGAAAAGGCTTCATTCATTTGTCTATGATTTGTATACAGTTTGAAAAGTTTCTTTTTGAATCCCTTATTTTGGAGCATAAGTCTTTATTTTCTGGCGGATACGTTTCGTCCTTCACCGAGGAC
Organism: Creontiades dilutus; assembly: GCA_031894815.1. Lineage (NCBI taxonomy): Eukaryota > Metazoa > Arthropoda > Insecta > Hemiptera > Miridae > Creontiades > Creontiades dilutus. The sequence continues at coordinate 98,290 of JAVIWC010000946.1, read as the reverse complement.
TTCATCAGTCTACATATAAGCATAAAAGTTTCATTGAGTTAGAATTACTTAGTGTGTATACACACATATGGTCAAATGATCACATTTCTTTCCATAAAACATATTGTTCAGCTTATCTACTAAACACCTTACATATTAACATTTCTTACCTTATTATGTCATCAATACATGCAGAATTCCAGCTTAGACATGGTGGTGCCACAACACATCCCTTCACTTTGTTTCATTACTGAAATTAATATTTGTTATGTGTTTATGGGTTGTTATTAATAATAGGTAAAGAGAGTTATACTTGGAAAGAAAAATAAAAGTAAATATTAAGATAGTGAAAGCTGGATCGAAGGCTCTTAATATTAAGAATGATTTATATAGCTTCCGAGACTGCCATTATCACAAATTTTTGAAAATTATATTGATTATTAATTATATTATTCCTCCTTGACCCTTCAGTTCGAATTCAGTATCACCTACAACTCTGAACTAATCTCAGTATATCGAATAACTGAACTAATCACAAAATCGATTCCCCCTCATTTTGTGGTAATCGAACTTCCGAGATTTCAACATTATCACAAATTTTTGAAAATCTATATTGATTATTAATTATATTCCATTCAAATCGACCTCGATGACCCTTCAGTTCCTCTGTACAGATGTTTGTTTTTTATAAGAAAAAAATATTTGCCTTGGGTACGTAGGCCTTATTGACAAAACCTGTTGTGTTTTTATAAGAAAAAAATATTTGCCTACAACTCTGAACTAATCACAAAAACGATCCCCCTCATTTCTGGCCGCATCGCACCTTGTGCGAAAACTCATTGAGAGTATTCAACTTTGTAGAAGGAGGGAAAAGTCTACCAAGTAGAGAGCAAGGTAGTCATCTCTGATTAATTTTGATAAGATAAAGTAAGATAAGTTGCTAGAATGTATAAACTGAGAGTGGTAAATTTAGGTATGTAGGATAAATACGAGTAATAAACCTTTTTTCGTCGAAATTAGACATTTCTATTCATTCTTTTAAGTAAAATATCTTGAGGAGGGGTTTTCCGAAGAACAAAAATTGTTCACACGTTGAGGATTTGAGAGTATGAAGAATAATGAAGAATTGCTTTGTAACTTTGAAGAAGCAGTGTCGTAATTTTGGGCATAGTAATACCGAGAAAAGGGAAACAGAAACCTTCCTCGTCTTCACGCTCAATTTCCGCTAAGATGCTTGTTATTTGACTTTTAGAGAATTTTAGGATTCTGGTTCCGATTTTGAGGTCAAATATGGCCAATTCCTACGAATATTTTAACCGTTCCGAACGAGTCTACTCGATACCATTAAAGGCCGGTTTTTTTTATTAGGACATCAAGTTCAAACCAGTTTAACTAAAGGTTCAGAAAAGTTGAGCTGAGCTAACGGAGGTTTAGTGTGCAGTAAAATGTGCTGGGTTCCATCTGCGACTGGATTAGTGCCTCTATGGATGTCGATAGGCTGGTAGCAAAGTGAGTAGGGCGATAGAATCAAAAGAATCAGGAAACAAGTTGACATCTGGCTTGGACAATCTCATTTTGTGAGTAAAATGTAGAAAAATTGTGTAAATCGCAATTTTTGTCAATTTTTCATCTTTAGGACTTGGTAGTCAGGAAAGATTGAAGGCGTGAGGAGGAGGGGATGAGACTGTGTCAAAAATAATAAACCTTTGTGAAATATTTCACACCGTTTTAATCTGTAGTATCTACATCATAATTAAAAACAAAAGTATTATTTTTGGTTCATTATTCAATAATAAGCCATTGTAATCGCTCTGGAAAAAAAATTCTTACCCCCCTTGAAAATTTCATGGTTTACGTTTCAAAGGGTGTAGAATCCGAATCTGCAATAAAAATTTTTCCGTCCGTCCGCCGTACGATGTACGCACGATTTCTCCCAAACAAAAGCAGCAAAGCGAAAAAGCTGAAATTTTCAGAAAAAATCCATGTTGGTTCGACGACGCCCCAATTCTTGAGCCAGCTCTCTCACTTAATTTAAAGTGCCCTTTAAGGGTTGTCAAAGTTTTGTAAAATCCCTAAAAACCTCAAAAAAAGTCAAGGCGGCCTAAATTTGAACTCTTTTTGAAGAACTTGCCACGATGAATCGAATGAGCCCCTCCCCAGGTTCGTTTGATCAATTCATTCCCGATGTATGGCCCGATTTATGGTGCCAACATTTGCGTTATTTTGGTTTATTATTGTTTTTGTTTTGATATCAGTAACCTAGTGATGTAGTGATGTAGTAATGTGGATACTGGAGTGAACTCCTAAAAGGCTTTGTAGCCGATACACGGGTTGAAGCATTCTGATACGCATGAAACGCTGCAAATTCTTTCACTGGGGTTTATTATTCAATTGGCTTGCGTTCATGATTTGAATTTCTACTAAGCTTTGGAGTGTGCGTGTTTCACAGGTGATAGAGCGATTATTGAATTTCAGGAGGCACACAGATATGATTAACTGATCAATCTAAATAGGTATTTTGGTTGAGAACAGATTTACGTGCTCTATGCATATCTCTTGAAATTCAATAATCGCTCTATCACCTGTGAAACACTCACACTCCAAAGCTTAGTAGAAATTTAAATCATGAACGCAAGCCAATTGAATAATAAACCCCAGTGAAAGAATTTTCAGTGTTTTTTCGTTCACTTTCATCAAAATTTGGAGCACTGGAAACATTGGTTTCTATTCATCTTTACTGTTTGGTTTATTGAAGTTACAGATTTGAATATCGTTGTTTGAATTTTCAGAAAGAAGATGCCCATTTCTTCCGGTACAAGACAGTCAATCGAACGCACATCTCACTGCGGTTAGCGCAGTCGCTCGAGAACCTGGTGGACAACCCGATACCGCAGAACGTGCTCAAGTTCCGCCTCGTCTGCGATTATCAGGAGGGTGACGACACAGTAAGTCCAGCCTATTATATGGTTACCTAGCCCACACGCTCGTGCCTCTAGTGTGTCCGCTGACATCCTAAACACTGTCTTCATTGACTACAACTAAAGTCCCTTGATACAGTTATCCGTCTTTACCAGCTATCTAGACACACGATTGAACAACTACTCTACTGAAATTTAGTCACCTGGTCTTCATAGTAGGGATGGGACAACGACATCGAAATTATCGATATATCGATGTTTTGGCTCCGATAACATCGGTTTGGTTTACTCTTCACTCACTGTGAAAATTCCATCTGATGTGCTTGCTACCTAACGTGAAAAAAAGAAATATTAAAAATTCTTTCAACTGCTGTAGTATTAGCGAATTTTCGAAGAGAGAAAAACTATTGTTCTCGGCTGAAAATATTTTCAAAAAATGTTTGCACCAAAATCCAAGCATTGTAGATCCACTGTCAAAAGGCACCAAAACTCATTCCAGACGATAACTCTCGATAGAATTGAGAGAGAAAGCTCATATTTGCATACAAAAAATCTATCTAAGCTTTCAAAAGGCTAAATTTGAAGATGGGCATAATCGCCTCACTCGAAGGGGAGATTTGGGGAATTTCAAATGGGGGAAAACCCCCAAGTAAGTGACTCTCTTTTGCTTTTGCTCTGGAAGATTGGTGTATCACAAGCTCTCTCTCTTTGAACCCGTCTAAATGTTCAGTCACTACCTTTCACCGAATTGCTCAGCCTGCCTTATTCAATTATACTTTAGGTGGATCTCAACTTCAAAGGACACAAGCTATGAATGATCTTGGAGTGTTCTGCGACGCCCAACTTACTTTTACCAGCCACATCGACGGGATAGCTAGACGTGCACTGAGGGCCTTGGGTTTTCTGAAGAGGAGTACTCGCGATTTTACCAGCGTACAGGCGATTGTGCTCTTGTACAAATCTCTGGTTTTACCTCTGCTTGAATATGCCTCTCCGGTGTGGTCACCCAGCTACTCGCTACACAAATATTCCCTGGAGAGAGTGCAAAGGAAATTTCTCAGATACGTCGCGTTCAAGGCTGGTATCCTCGCTAGGGACGTTGAGTACGCACCCCTGCTTGAGATGTGCCATCTTTTACCGCTCGAGACCCGCAGATGCCTGGCCGATCTGAGACTTTTCCACAAACTTCTGAACAACCAGCTTGACTGCCCGGCTCTCCTATCGAATGTGGACCTTCGGATCCCAAGGTTATCAGCACGATCTTCCCACCTCTTTGATATACCATTTTCACCAACAAATTATCAACTTAATCGGCCTCTTCATCGTTTTCCTCGTCTCGCCAATTTGTGCTTACAGTCCAACCCAGTGTATGACTTTTTTAATGATTCCCCTGCCACGCTGATAACAATAGTTCAAACCTCCCCATTATTTCAACTGTATTAACTTAAGTTTTGCGCCATGTGAAGTTTTGTCTTATTTTTGTATTTCTTTTTTGTACTTGCTGATTTTTTTTCTTGTTTTTTGTAATTGGGCTTGCCAGTAATTTTCAAATAAATAAATAAATATAGATTTTGTGAACTATCGCACAATCGGATTGGAGATAACTCAATCCGTTCTAACTAGAGCAGTTTGAAGATTATAAAACAAGGTAGATGGGCACAATTGGAAAACAAATTATGCGATTCTTCAGCTTTCAAAAATTTCCAAATTAAAATGAGATACTTATCACAAGACAGAGAATAAAATTGTTTTTGCGTCATTTTTCCTCATGCAAAACTGGTTTGAAAATTTGCTCATTTCATCATGCTACATGACTGGAACTTTTTACTATCTTTTTCAGCGTTGAAATACCTTTAAAATGAGATATTATTTGTCACAAAATAGAACTGTTGATTTTTCATCAATATTCCTCTTAAAAACCGAGTGATAAGGATGCTGTTGACTGATAAGGAGACCGACATCGAAAATATCGATAATATCGATGTTTTCACCCGATATATACATTCGATGTCCCATCCCTACTTCATAGGTACCAAACAGGCAAACGCTTTTTCCGTCAGTGATTGGCTTCCCGAATCAGGAAACAGAGGTAGGGTCGTTATAAGTAACCAAAACCACTGAAAACTACGGAATAATGGAATAGAAAATATATTCATTGGACAGAGAAATACAAATGCCTTACAGCAATAAATTTAAACATAATAGACTTGGGCTGTAGTCATTACTCCTTAAAATCAGTTCTTTTAATACAACTATTAATTTAATACACTTGTAATTATTTTGACGTAGAATTTTTTTCATCTTCATTTTTATCTGTTTAAGCAACTGAATGATCATAATTTTCTCAACATAAAAAGTACCTTTACAGTTATACTAGTATAAGAACGTTATGTACAAGGTTTATTAGAAATTTCCCGAGTTAATCATCGAAGTTCTCGCGTAGACGACACTCATCTCAACCAGAATCCATAAATATTTCATAAAACATGGAATCCCATTCGTGCTTATTCACTGGACAAAGACGATAATTGTGTTGCCATGTAGGTTTTTTAAAATCGAGAATGTCACGATCTGTCTTCTTAGCATAGATAGTTCTAGATTAGCTTCATTATTTTGTATAGAATAATAGCTTTTGACGTATTCCCTTAACAACAGTGTAAATTTTGAACTTTTCACGAAAATTCAAATCATGTATTTCGAAAATCCTCAGATATATATCACTATTAAAACCAAAACCGTATTCCCACCAACCAACTCCAAACCTGTATCAAAGGGACCAAATGTTTATTGGATGTTTTTAAGTTAATTTAAAATTGAAATTAAAAAATTAAAACTCAGTGCCACGTAGAGGGTTTTTAAAAATCATTCTTCCCTTACGAATCTGTCTTAACCGTGATGTCAGGCCATGGCAATGGGGCAAAAATTTCGATTTTGAATTTGCTTACTAGCTTCAAGACAGTAATAATTTAAAGACAACACCCTCAGCTATTTGAATTTACTTTCACATACTTCCAACTTACTTTAAATTGGTTGATTAGAATTTGTATTTTTGTCAAAAAATTGACTTTAATTCGTTGTATACAAGGGTGTCCCAGTAACTACGCTCCCCCCCCCCCCCCCCTTATTTTCACTAATTTTGGACGAAAAAAAAATCGGACCAACGCTATTCTTCATAATTGTTTGCGACGAGTTCAAAAATGACAAAATTGCGCATTGCGCAACCAAGATTAACTTTGTTTTTTTCAAATGGAAACCCCCGTTTTTTATTGCAGATTTGGATTCTACGGAAAATTTCAGAACATTTGGATCCTCAATCGATTTTTTTGACCGCGCGCAACCCGCTCAGCGAGCGCTCAAAGATGCGATGCGCCAAAATTGAGATGAAGGTAGTCCTCAAGTGTGGCACACGAATTTTAATTGATTTTCAACGCTGATTCACGTGGTGCTCTCCATTCTTTTCGAATAGGAAATCATCGATTTTCTTATGAAGGATAATGAATCAATCCGAACATTTTCTGCTCTGCAGGAGGAGCTCAATTCGACCAATTTATCGCTTAATTGTTTCAATCATTTTTTCACCTTGCGATGTACAACAGACGAAGCATAGGTAATATTGCTCCCTTTAGCTGATATTTTGTGAGTTATCATCAATGTTCGGAACAACTTATCAATTTATTATTAATTATTTTAAAGATGTTTTTAAAAGACTGAAAATTCTTTGCGAAATTTTGTGATGTGTAAAAGTTACCCGTTACTCTACTTTTTTTTAACACTTTATCGGGATTGATTCAATATCCTTCATGAGAAAATCGATGATTTCCTATTCGAAAAGAATGGATAGCACAAAATGGATAGCACCACGTGAATCAGCGTTGAAAAACAAATTAAAATTCGTGTGCCACACTTGAGGACTACCTTCATCTCAATTTTGGCGCATCGCATCTTTGAGCGCTCGCTGAGCGGGTTGCGCGCGGTCAAAAAAATCGATTGAAGATCCAAATGTTCATGAAATTTTCCGTAGAATCCGAATCTGCAATAAAAAATGGAGGATTCTATTTGAAAAGACTAAGTTGATCTTGGTTGCGCGGTTGCGTGCTGCGCAATTTTGTCATTTTTGAACTCTACGCAAAAAATTATGAAGAATAGCGTTGGTCCGATTTTTTTTCGTCCACAATTAGAGAAAATAAGGGGGGGGGGGGGGGGGGAGCGTAGTTACTGGGACACCCTGTATATCATGAAATGACACCTGCCCAATTGTCACCACAATGATTGCACTGTAGTCTGCCATAACTGTACATGGCACATTCCAAAATACCGCAATACCGGTAGTCTGTGATAATGGGATGTTGATGTCGAAAGTGAAGATTCTCATCCTGCCGGTGCAATTTACGTGGTCCGGGCAAATTGAGTTCGACCTTATTTATTAGTCGACTTTCTATCGCAATTGCTCAAGTTTCGCCATAGCTATCCGCTTCGTCCCGTATCCATTATGTAAATATTTCTAAATAATGGTACAGTATACTGTGACTCAACGCTGAATATAAAGCGTATTATTATTAGTATGGTAATGTTTGTTTGCATATCTCAACACCCCATAATCGAAGCAATTTAGTAGAGATATTTTATGCGAACGATTCTCCCTGATTGAAGCGTTTAGAATCATTATTTAACCATCCGTGTATATTTTCAACCAGAATGTCTTGTGCCTCATCGTCTCTCAAGTTATTTGATACGGAAGTATTTTTATGGGTATTTCAAAGATATTTATTATATTATACACAATTCCTATGGAGCGAAATAATATTAACAAACACGTTGTCGATTCCGGTTTCAACTATCAGAATGTTTTAGTGGCAGGCCATAATTGTTTGAATAATACCCAAGTGAGGTCGATATTTCCATATAATGAACTTGGAGAAATATAACAGTCATATTTGTAATTATTCTAACTGGAAAGAAAAGGGCTGAGATTGGTAAGTAAGAACTCCCTAATCAAGGAGTCTAAAAACATCTGATGACAAGTTTATCATATCATTCACCCCCCCCCCCCCCCTCTTAGAACTGAACAAAGTCTTCCAGGTAGGAAGGGGCACGACGACGTCTTGAGCTCCTTCGGAGTTGCGGAGTATCGAGTACATCATTTGGCGTGGTCAGTGTCGGTGAACTGGCTAGCGGTTGGTGAGGGCTCGATGTGATTTGAGGAGACCTTGAGGGAAGTTGAGGAAAATCTTGATTAAGGATCGGAGTACTTGGTCCAATGTCCCTGCTTCCCACAAGAAGTACAGGAGGAATCTTTGGCAGGGCATCTGCTGCGGGGATGTCTCTCCATCCCACAAAAATAACATTTTGCACGAGCAACAGCTGTAATATTGCTGTCCTCTGTGGGAGTATCATTTGATGAAGAAGATTGATTAAGAGCATTAATTGATGGAGTAGGGGCTTCATAATGTAGTGACTGGGACTGAGCTTGTTCCATAGTACGAGCTTGAGTGTAGGCATCAGTTAAAGTCAAGGTAAAGTTCTCCAGTAAACGCTGGCGAATGGTAGAACTAGTTATGCCGCGAATGAAGGAATCGCGAATGCAGTCATCCCTATTGGTTTCAGCAGTGACGGCCTTGAATTGACAGTCCCTACTTAAAACTGAGGGATTCAAGATACCGATCAATTGATTCATTCGGTTGTTGATTTGTTATAGAAAGATGAAAGAAATACCTTCATTACAAGAATGACAATTACTGAGAATGAAAATTGGTAACTAAGAACGCCGTAATCAAGGAGTCTAAAAACATCTGATGACAAGTTTATCATATCAGGGAGATAGATCCAGACTACCCGCTGGTGTTGCCACCATTAATGTTTGAAATTTACCAAGGGTCTGTGAGACCGGGGTTCCGGTAAAAGTGTTAATTCAAGTCCAATTGGTGGTAACCCAGTGCTCATGGAGAAATATTGAATCGCTGCAACTTACATACTTTTTTTCGTGATTTATTAATTGCAACCGGAAAATCAAATACATTTCATCTAGCAATTTTACATATCAATATAGGTACACTCCAAGAGGGTAGGTTTACAGCAAAATCTAGCCCTTTATTATATAGCTCAATTAAATAGCACTGAGTTCGATTGCACTTCTATTCACGGAGCACAACTGAATCCAGTGGTTTGTTTCGCATGAGACGTCGGATTTCAAGGCATCTAGAGCATCTACGGGTTCTCGTGTTTATGGAGGCGATGTTCATGCTTCCTTGCGTATTTTGCAATGATTTCATAGACTGTCTCCATCCTCAAATCTCGATGAATATCATCGTTTCGCATGTACCAAGGGGCTCCAACTACACTTCTCAGTATTTTATTCTGAAAGGTTTGGATTTTCTTAATATTTGATTTCTTGGCACAGCCCCAGATCTGTACTCCATAGGTCCAAATAGGGCGAAGGATCTGCTTATGTATAAGCAGTTTGTTGTGAAGAGAGAGATGGGAATTCCTTCCCATTAGCCAATACATCCTTCTGTACTTGATTTTAAGTTCTTCTTTATTCTTTTCTATGTGTTTATTCCAGTTTAATTTGGAGTCAAGTGTCAAACCCAAGTACTTAACTGCTTCAGTATGCGGTATTTCATTCGAATTGATCTCAACATCCAAGATTGCGACTTTTCGGTTAGTGAAGTTGATGCGGGCTGATTTTGATTCGTTCAGCTTCATTCTCCACATCTTGGCCCACTTAGAAACCTCAGTAGTAGACGTCTGTAGTTTGCGTGTTGCAGCTTCTATATCATCTCCAACAGAGAGGATAGCCGTATCATCTGCAAAGGTGGCAACAGTTGTGCCTTCTTGTTGGGGTAAGGCCCGTGTGTACAGGAGGTAGAGTACTGGCCATAAGACACGCCCCTGCGGGACCCCTGCTTTTATGGGCTTCAAGCCGGAGTATTGGTCATCTTGCTTCACCCTGAAATGTCTATTTTCGAGGTAGGACTTCAGTAGTAAGTAGTACTGTCTTGGGAGATCACTGTGCAGTTTGTACTCTAGTCCCTCGTGCCAAACCTTGTCAAAGGCTTGAGCCACATCCAAGAAGATACTGGCACATATTTTTTTACCTTCTAGGGCCCTCTCAATTATGTTAGTGATTCGATGGACTTGATCTATTGTAGAAACTTTCATACATATACCTATATACTTGATTCTTCCTAGACATCAAGTCTTTTCCACGACCTTCCGAAGAAGAAGACAAATACGTGACTAGTTTCACACCTACCGCTTTCTACCTTCCGTTTCCAGTATTTCTCAGAAAGGAACGATTTCTTAATACTTTTACTTTATCGCGTGCATTTCTCGTTGCAGCGTTGATAACTAGGTATTCCTTATTGAGAGCAAGTCCCATTTCCGGTGGATTTCCGATCTGGGTCACTCCTCGCCTAAAAGCAGTTAACGTTATGTTAATAAGTCGCGCCTAATGAATAACGAGTCGGCGTTTTGCTCTCCCGCTGAAAACAACTGGTCGAAAAGGTCTGTATCAACCTCATATCTCTCTGTATCCACCAACTCCGGGGCCTTCACTGCGCCCGAAGTCATCCCATGAATAATGCATGGACTCATTACCGCGGTCATTAGAGCGCCTGATCCTAACTGTGCAGATCGTCCTTCGTGGGATTGAAGTGTTCTGTGACGAGTGCCGATACATTCCTAATTAAGCATTAAATTAATGTGGTTGATGAAAAAAGGCGTTTCAAGGTGTCCCAATATTGTTGCAGACAACTTGCTGTACAATGGGATTCAGGACATAAGGAAATAACGAATGGTGAGAAATTCTTGAGACAATTGTTCCCTGCTTAGACGGTTTACACGTTTCCTTGTTCTGGTAAAACAAACAATCTCATTTGTTAGGGACTCTGATCACTTTTTCTCCGATTCATTCCACTTACATCGAGTTGGAGGTTTGGGTCCAAATTTTGAAAATGAAATGAATGAGCAAAACTGTTTCCTAACTCGAAATTAGAGGAGATTCAAATCATGAACGCAAGCCAATTGAATAATAAACCCCAGTGAAAGAATTTGCAGCGTTCCGAATTTTTTTCTCCAAATATGACTAATTGATCAATCCAAATAGGTATTTTGGTTGAAAACAGATTTACGTGCTCTATGCATATCTCCTGAAATTCAATAATCGCTGTATCACTTGTTAAACGCGCACACTCCAAAGCTTAGTAGAAATTCAAATCATGAACGCAAGCCAACTGAATAATAAACCCCAGTGTCAGAATTTGCAGCGTTTCAGTAGCTTTTATGTTTATCAGAATCCTTCAACCCGTGTATCGGCTACAAAGCCTTTTAGGAGTTCACTCCAGTATTCACATTACTACATCACTACGTCACTAGGTTACTGGTATCAACACAAAAACAATAATAAACCAAAAAACGCTAATGTTGGCACCATAAATCGGGCCATAGATCGGGAATGGTTTGACCTACGGACCTGGGGAGGGGCTCATTCGATTCCTCGTGGAGTGTTCTTCAAAAAGAGTACAAATTTAGGCTGCCTTGCCTTTTTTTTGAGGTTTTTAGGGATTTTACAAAACTTTGACAACCCTTAAAGGGCACTTTAAATTAAGTGAGAGAGCTGGCTCAAGAATTGGGGCGTCGCCGGACCAACATGGATTTTTCCTGAGAAGTTCAGCTTTTTTGCTTCAGCCGTTTGGGAGCAATCGTGAGTACGGCGGACGGACGGAAATTTTTTTATTGCAGATTCGGATTCTACACCCTTTGAAACGTAAACCATGAAATTTTCATTGGGGGTTAGAATTTTTTTTCAAGAGCGATTACAATGGTTTATTATTGAATAATAAACCAAAACAATAACACCGTCCATTACTCGCTTGGTCGCTGTCCCGAACCCGTCACTTTGACTCACACATTTTTTACCCTGTAATGTAGTTGACAAGTTGAATTGGGCTGGAATTTGAATCTACCTAATAATCATAGAAGCTGCAAGATATAATTGGTACGGGATTTACGTAACGATAAATGACGCAATACTTGTTTTAAAAGTAACCAACCTACCTTGATCTTGAAACTGTGCCTCTCGCGGCGTTTGACCGTCGTCAAGGTGAAGGGCTGTCAATCATTCGACAGCCGAGCCTTATTAAAGTAAGTTCGCCTTCCGTAAACTCACAAACTTAACTCGGGGAAACAGATCGATAAAACCCCCTTGGTGCCGTAGGTGGGACTCGATAATGAACCGCGGGCACGTTTCACCGATTACCACGATGAGGTAACTTGGTCGAGAAAGCAGTTGTCCTTAGGGGCAGCTTCCCGGGTGAAAAGCCCGCAGAAGGAACCCGTCCTTCTCGCCTGCCCTTGTGTCTTGAACTTGATGAAATCTTCTTGCGTAACGTTTTCTCTTTTTCGGGGTAGGCCACGAATTAATTTGAATTATTATTCAATGTCATAAGAATAAATAATGAGCTATCCACAACTCTTGCAAGGTACCATTTCAAAACGCTCAAAATTGTTACACGAAATTATTATTTCTGTATTAGATAATCCTTCAACGTCGATCACCGGACTACCAGAACTGGACTGTACAATTATAGACAATGCTTCTTGAGGAGGGACGTTGCGATGTTATTTATCATCTTATGGTTTAGATTTTATTCAATGCGCCGATCATTTGAGTGAGATTTCATTGTTTTGCAGATTAACAACTACCTCTCGGCCACTGTGTACGTGGAAGATGTCAACGACCACGGCCCTGTCTTCGTGGATGCGCCTTACCACGTCAATGTGGACGAGCTCACACCTACTGGTATGTACCAACTGTTGGTTCCTATCTAGTTCGCACATAAACCGCGAAATGTTCAACCAACGAATAAGGTTTCGCTGTTAGTTTTATTCCATTAATGCTAAAAAGACTCCCGGTTACGACCTGATATCAAGTTGTATAGTGAAGGAGCTCCCCGAAAAGGCATTACTTAAATTGCTTCACATAATCAATGCTATTTTTAGGCTGAAACATGTACCATCCCAATGGAAGGTTGCGGAAATCATTATGATCCAAACCAGGAAAGTCGCTAAACGAGAAGACGGGGTACCGGCCAATATCCCTCCTCCCCGTTATGTCGAAACTGTTCGAAAAGCTGCTTCTTAAACGACTTAAACCACTAATAGAAGATAGAAATTTGATCCCAAATCACCAATTCGGATTCAGACAACGACACTCTACTATAGATCAAGTCCATCGAATCACTAATTGAGAGGGCCCTAGAAGGTAAAAAAATATGTGCCAGTATCTTCTTGGATGTGGCTCAAGCCTTTGACAAGGTTCGGCACGAGGGACTAAGTACAAACTGCACAGGGATCTCCCAAGACAGTACTACTTACTACCGAAGTCCTACCTTGAAAATAGACATTTCAGGGTGAAGCAAGATGACCAATACTCCGGCTTGAAGCCCATAAAAGCAGGGGTCCCGCAGGGTAGTGTTTTAGTGCCAGAACTCTACCTCCTGTACACACGGGACTTACCCCAACAAGAAGGCACAACTGTTGCCACTTTTGCAGATGATACGGCTATCATCTCTGTTGGAGTTGATATGGCAACACGCAAACTACAGACGTCTACTACTGAGGTTTCTAAGTGGGCCAAGATGTGGAGAATGAAGCTGAACGAATCAAAATCAGCACATCAACTTCACTAACCGAAAAGTCCCAATCTTGGATGTTGAGATCAATTCGAATGAAATACCGCATACTGAAGCAGTTAAATACTTGGGTTTGACACTTGACTCCAAATTAAACTAGAATAAACGCAATTAATAAATCACGAAAAAAAAGTTTTATTCCATTGGAATCTAATGGAGTCAGTGGAGAGATTAGAGTAAAAAACAGTTGCGGCAGCCCAAGTATTTACATCCTGAATGTAATGACATGATTTGGGGGCCGAGTTTAGATGTTGCACCGCAGACTGTGTCTAATACACGACGTTCAGTGATCCATATAGGTGGCTATCTAATAAAGAAACAATGAATAGCAATTTTCCCTCAATGTTCCTATAACTCCAGCAAGACTTGACTACATTTGAACGGGTGACCGCGCAGAAAAGATTTTGGTCTCCTATCCACGCAGTTGCTTCTGTAGAATTCAAGAGGCAGGTTTTAAACGAAATCATCCGGCCAAATCCTGATCCTTCCTTTTATTTGGAGGACAGCTGATCACATCCGTTACTCCGAAGCTGTTGAACGAAAAGTTCCAGCCTGAAACGGTTGTAACATGTACCATGCTCTACCGCTGGATTGTGTGCTCGAAAATTGAGCGCGAGCCCAATTACTAATTTTCTTCTCTCCTGAAGCTAATTAGCTCGGTATTTACACACTAATATAGTATGAAGGTTCTTTAGGACTTTTGCTTGACGATTCACAGGTCCCTATTCAGCTAAGAGACTCCCAAAGCTATTTGATTTATGCACTGTCAAGCTGTCATTTAGAATGTAAACTCCTTAGAACTTTATCATGTCGATGCATGACCCTCGGATCACCGGATCGGCTGAGTGGTTCCTAAAGTTAATTGCGTTTACCCTCTTACCTGTAGATGTACAGGCCCAAATCAAGTGAGAGACTCCTAAAGCTAATGTCTAAGACATTTAGACTGTCAAGCTGCGATTTTGTATGTTGACTCCTTGAAACTTCAACGTGACGATGCATGAGCCCCAGATCAGCTGAATGGCTCCTAAAGTTAGTTTCTACGCCCCCCTTAAGCTGCAATTTTCTCTGCAAACTCCTTAGGACTCTTACCTCCATATGCATATTCCTCGGATCAACTGAGCGGCTCCTGAAGATAATTTGTACGCCATTTACAATCAGAAGCTGAAATTTAGTATGTAGACTCCATAGGACTTTTCTTACTTAGTCTATATATCCTCAGGATGTACAGAACATATCGTCGTTACAATCAATATTTACTTCAAGACGTGATAAAACACGGTAAATGATTTGCATATATTGGTTGTAATAGGAAATAATTTGATTCTTCTCTGTTTTGGTTTATTATTCAATAATAAACCATTGTAATCGCTCTTGAAAAAAAAATTCCTAACCCCCCTGAAAATTTCATGGTTTACGTTTCAAAGGGTGTAGAATCCAAATCTGCAATAAGCATTCTGATAATTAAAACGCTGCATTCATGATTTGAATTTCTACTTTTTGGAGTGTGCGTGTTTCACAGGTGATAGAGCGATTATTGAATTTCAGGAGGCACAAAAATATGGTCAATATTTAAGTGCTCTATGAATCTCCTGAAATTCAATAAGCGCTCTATCACCTGTGAAACACGCACACTCCCAAGCTTAGTAGAAATTCAAATCACGAATGCAAGCCAATTGAATTGAATAAACCCCAGTGAAAGAATTTTCAGCGTTTTTTACCCTTTTCCTTGACCAGAAAGCTCAGAAAGAAAAGAAGGTAAAATGGAAAAAAATATTTCTTTGCCTGTTGATATGACGTATAGGATTCTGGTTGTGTAGACAGGCATTAGGTGTAGATTGCTGTTTCTATGTGAGCCCTAACCTCATACAATTTCGTACGACACTCAGCAAGTTCATTTCCGACCATTCGAAGTCGTGTTTGGATGATATGACGTCTAGTACTACCCTACTAGCTCAATGACTGGTTCAAAATGCATTTCCTCAACTAGGATAATTGGCGGTATTTGCGGTTTTTCAGCATTGTTATTCCCATTGACAATGCATCTACTTTATTCCCATTCTACTAAAAGTCGTCTCAAATACAAAAAACATTACATAGTTGATTTGTAACTGAACCCCAATTATTCTACATGTGCACCAGAACCAAGGGCAACCACTTTCGATAAGTAGCGTCAAGATTACACCCGCAACCACACGTTTGATTAAACCCCATTAAATCACATTGAAGAGAGCAGCCCACGTTATTACTCAACGAGAGGAATCTTATTCAATACGCTCAATTATGACTGCCCACCACCTTTCCTCTAACCTTCTAACGTGGTCACGCCGCTCGCCCATCTATGTCAGTCACGCAATATCATTTATCTCCTAGTAGCTCGTGAAAGACTGGACAGTTTCATCGGAATTTGTTCCAGCTCATCCATTCTATACTACCTCCCCAAAAGTAATTTGGCCGGTTCTAACAATAATTGTTGAAGTTAGCAATTATTGCTAACTTGCTATCTTCAAATCTTGTTATCACTTTTAAACAGTGTTTTCGAGAAGAGGGAGAAAAAACATTTATTGATCATTATATGGGGTGGAATGTTGGGTTAGTTGGGATTTGTGAAAAGTATAAATTGATATGCCAAAGTGGTATGCCAGAAGTTGAAATTGAGTCGCCGAAAGTTTAAATTGAGATGCCAAAAATATTGAAATTGATTTGTGCCAAAGGTTCAAATTAATTTGCCAAAGGTTCAAATTAATTTGCCAAAACTTTCAATTTGATAATATGCCAAAAATTCAAATTGATTTTGCCAAACTAATCTGATTTTCTTTTTTTTTCCTAACTATATATAAGTATGTATGTATGTAAGTACGTTGTGTGTGTGTGTGTGTGATTTTATTCTTCCAGTAGCCAAATTGCTGCTCCGTCCTCCAGTCCTAGTCCTCGTACGTGTTTCCTTGGGCCCCTCAGCCTCATGGAAACTGCTCGATGAACCGAGAATTGAGTTTTCACTCGTGCCCACATCATCACCTGGGAGTAGGATTTCGACCACTTTTAAACAGTGTTTCCTGTTTAACAGTGCATGGTGTTTTTTGTACATCATTTTCCGAAAACCCCGTAAACTGGTCGTACACGTAAAAACAATACAGGGTGTCACATTTCGTGACGGTCACAGGCCAGGGGAAGGTTTGTTCAATAAGAGTTCCCTTAGCTGGTCTGAGCGTCTGACCTAGTAATTGAATTCTACGAGTCCTTAAGGAGCTCCATTTCAAAAATTCATAACGTTGAGCTTAAATTTTAATTACCACATCCATTTTCGATCTCGCAGAGGCGTTTGAAAAGCCCTCACTTTTCGAGCTTAGTCCCTGAATAAGAATGTTAACGGTATCTTTTAATGACCGATCCGTTTTTTTTTCCAGGGCTCACCGTGTTCAGAGGGATCCAGGCGGTGGACATGGACAAGCCCAACACGCCGAATTCCGAGATCGTCTACAGCCTCACCGGCGGTAACACGGGCAACAAATTCTCCCTGGAGATGCAGGGCCATCGCCCGGCCCTCGTCCTCAAGAAACCCCTCGACTATGACACAGGAGACACAGATTTCAAGCTCATTGTCACCGCTTCCGTAAGTACAGCCGAATCTTTCAACAGTACTGACTTTTTTCGACCTTCTTTTTCGTTTCCTTCTCTTTTGTTTCGTCAAATAGCGCTCCTTGAACCTAAACTTTCTGCTTGTGATTCTAACAAGTTTCGAGTTCATTGGGTTGGGGCCACGGCCAGCAAACCCCCGATGGATGGAAGGCTGAGCCTTCTTATGTTAACTAGCTTTAATTTAGTATTTTAATAACTTTCTGAACGAACCAGAAAAAGTGTGCCGTATTCCGTGAATACTAAGCTTTCTCTCTCATTGTAACTTTAGGCGTTTACAATTAGTAGTAGAACAAAGTACAAGCCAAGATTGTTCCAAGCAAAATCGTATCCATTTTTATCATTTAAATGATTAACAGGAGTACAATAACAGTTCTTAGCGACCGACCTGACAGTCCCCCCCCCCCCCCGCTCAACACTCCTTCAACTAACCTTCGGGTGGGCTCCTTCCGCCCTTTGTTATCCCGGCATCACCACTTTTCCGTCCGCCCGAGGGGTCATTCGTGTACCTGCCACCTTGGTAAGCACTAGCCTCTCTGGTGCTCTGGTTGAATCTACAGATTTTTCCAGGGAGTTGGTTAGGCGTAGTAAGTACCGTTTATGAACACAGAATGCGCTCACGTAAACCCGTGTTAGCCCACCCCTTCCCCAGCCGTAGCTTTCATCTCTGTTTACTAGCTCCCCTCCTCTGAGCTAGAATCCCATATTTGTAGGTTGCATAGGCAATTTTTCATCTTCGGTACTTAAATGTGTCAAATTAATCAATTAAATTATCTGGCTGTAGAACCATAGAGGTCTACTGTCCCGCTTTTCCTCTAGACGTCTTTATGTGTATGTCGAAGTGAGATAAGCACGTTCTATAAATTGATCATTATTGCCGAAATACCGTGAAATATTTCCTGTTTTTTACGTTTTCAACATCTCCTAACTTCACCTAATCTCTCAATTTAGTAGTAAAGTGATATACAAGTGTTTCAGGACGTACGCTGTCAATTTCAGACCCCAAGTTCGGCGTGATTTTGAATTTAGTTTCAATCGATCAGCAACCCAAAAACATAGAATTAGGATGTTTTATCATTTTCTTCCCGGAGCCGGCTGTTTGTCCCCAATGTGCGGCGTGCAGTGGACTTCCTTTGAGGAAGGGGTGAAAATATGTTCCGTGGTTCATTATTATTTATAGAAAGTAATAAATGAAAACAAAACCCTATTGATTCCCTAATTGAGAACTTATCAACTGGGTTTTAGCGTTATCAAAGTTTCAATCGGAGATGTTTCTTGTTCTTGCACATGCACCAACCGTTGACAACACTAATCCGATAAAATTTATTGAAGTTCAACTTTTTATTTAAAAATAATTCTTTGAAGGATCGAAGGAAAAACATCACTCAAGTTGGGCTAGGCACATACCTTCCTCTTCTATCTATCTATCTTTTGAAACATTTGAGATAATCTCGAAAGGTGATTTCAACAATCCTCGGGACAGAAATGCTGCATGACAAATTCTGTCAATGAAACTCCTTGGAGACCATCTACTGTCCCCCATATTCCCTGAAAATATCATCAATATTTGATTAAAATGGTAAGAATTAGAATTGTACTAGTATTTGAAGTGCTCGCATGAGTATTCTACTAATGATAGTATCGCGAATTGTTATAAAATTGTCAGATTGTTTTTCAACCACTAGTCTGAAAATTTGAGGGGGGTCGGACCACTGACAAACCTGAGAAAATTGTGCTTGCTCGATTATACGTTTGCGCTTGCGCTGACTGATATATTGATTTCGAAGCAAACTCATTGGGGACCATCCGTTTCACACACTCACAGAATGGTCTAAAACGCAAAATGCGAGTGGACATTTTGATTTTGGACGAAAAAACACATTTCATCTCCCAAAATTGAAAACAAAGCTTCCGCTACGTATATTTGGGCTCGAAAGCAATGTACGTGACGCTTATTCCACTTGCTTCGCGCAAATGATGTCGTGAAATGTAATCAGCAATTTGTGCAGAAAGTTTATTGAAAGGTGCAGAATGCTGTAACGAAAATTACAGTAAACTCCATTAAACCCATAAACTGCGCCGTCGGTCGTAATTCAAACTCCAGTTCTCTTCCTGCTTTTGTGGAAGACATTTTGCGTTTCACCTCGCGACCTTTACTTAGCGGCGAGTCATGTTCGTTAGGAACAGACGTTATGGGCGTTTTCAATTGAGAGTGAAACACTTCGAAGGGGACGTTTTATCAAGAGATAAAATTATCCGTAGATGGCTACGGAACCCGTACCTGTTACATTGTATTGACTTCATTTTGAATTTCGGTAGAAGTGAATAATTGAGGCGGTCTATTCCAAAACTCACATAATCCACTTTTCAAAAATTTTCAGGAAACCTAAAAAACGTTTAATTTAATAACTTTACAGTCATTTCAAAATATGTATTGGTTTATTATTCAATAATAAACCATTGTAATCGCTATGGAAAAAAAAATTCTAACCCCCCCTGAAAATTTCATGGTTTACGTTTCAAAGGGTGTAGAATCCGAATCTGCAATAAAAAAATTTCCGACCGTCCGCCGTGACGCACGATTTCTCCCAAACGGCTGGAGCAAAAGATCTGAAATTTTCAGGAAAAATCCATCTTGGTCCGACGACGCCCCAATTCTTGAGCCAATCATTTTAATCTCTCTCACTCAATTTAAAGTGTCCTTTAAGGGCTGTCAAAGTTTTGTAAAATCCCTAAAAACCTCAAAACAAGTCGAATCGGCCTAACTATTTTCATCTGATTAAAAACGTCTTTCTTTTGAAGAACATACCATTTACAGGAATCCCAATGAGCCAATCCCCCTACGTCCGTAGGTCAAACATTTCCCGAAAATGTATTTTATGGTGCCAACATTTGCGTTTTTTCGTTTATTATTGTACCAACCTAGTCGAATGTCCGGCCGAAAGCGTCGAGTTGTAGTGAATGTGGATACTGGTAGTGATAGCTAGCGTCGAGTTGTAGGTGGATACTGGAGTTTATAGCCGATACCGGGTTGAAGCATTCTGATATGCATGAAACGCTGATAATATATAGGTAAATGTTATTCAATATTATTACTGGGTTTATTATTCAATATTACTACTGGGGTAAATAAGTATTCTTTCATTGGGGTTTATTATTCAATTGGCTTGCGTTCGTGATTTGAATCTGTACTAAGCTTCGGAGTGTGAATGTTTCACAGGTGATAGAGCGATTATTGAATTTCAGGAGATATGCATGGAGCTCGTAAATCTGTTCTCAACCAATATACCTATTTGGATTGATCAGTTGATCATATTTGTGTGAATACATCGTTTAAATTTGGATTTGGGGAAGTTTTAACGCAATACGAGTGCTAAAGGACTTGATAAATTATAGATGTTTTTATGAGGGGGGGGGGGGGGTATTGAGGTTCAATAAAAAAAACGCTGCAAATTCTTTCACTGGGGTTTATTATTCAATTGGCTTGCGTTCATGATTTGAATTTCTACTAAGCTTTGGAGTGTGCGTGTTTCACAGGTGATAGAGCGATTATTGAATTTCAGGAGGCACACAAATATGATCAACTGATCAATCCAAATAGGTATTTTGGTTGAGAACAGATTTACGTGCTCCATGCATATCTCCTGAAATTCAATAATCGCTCTATCACCTGTGAAATGAAACCTTCGAATTGACTTTTAAAAAATCCTTCACTTGTGTTCTAGTTGGTCCTAACCTACAGCCAATGCGATTGCTTCCTACGTACACATGCTAGAAGCCAAAACTTTTCAAAAACGTGGTTTTTGGACGTTTTTATTGACCTAGGCAAGTGCGATGATATTTCCAAGTAATGTTGGACGCCTAATGGATTGAGATGGGTCCCAGACCAGTCCAAGCTCATCTGACTTCCAAAATCTCATTTTAAGGGTGGAAATATCGGCTATGAATGGGTTAAAAAATAATAATTCTTCGTGAAATGATTGGCAGCGTTTCACTTTTGCGGATGGTGTCAGAATCACGAACCGACACTCCACCTTCTCGGTTACTCGCTAACAGAATCGAGAGGACGGTTCAGTAAGTAACCGCGATGTTTGGTATTGTGTAAGCCGCGCTGTAGGAACAAACACAGTAGGAACTGAGCGGGGAAACGGTGCGTGGCATAGGGGGTTCACTGATCCCACGGCAGATTGCTCGCCGAGTTGAGTCGGTTCCTAGAGCAAGTTCCACGTTCCAGTCGTCCCTCATCCTGAGAAGGCCGCCACCGGCTAACGGAACTCCCGTCCAGGCGACTTCGCCTCGCCGACGTGCGGCAATTACCCTCCTCGAATATTCAGTATTCACAATCATAAATCCGTCGCCTTTCCCTCCACTTCAAACTGGACTCGATCAAATCGACGACCCCCGGGCAGATGCTCCGCTCTTCGGGATTCCGCGTTTCATTACGACCATTCCGCCGTCCCATTCCAAATATAGTTAATTGAACGTTTATAAAGATAAGTACGGCCAGTCAAGAAATGTCCCCCTCATGGAGGGATAATTGAATTTCTCGAGACGGCGATAGTCAAGTGATATGCTCTGACAGAGATACGTGTGTCTATGTCCTTTTACAACCTTCTCATGAATCAGATTCCTTTCAATTTGATGGAATTATTAGAATGTTTCTAAAAGAAAAAGTTGGTTTAATGGTGAATTCTTTCGTAGCTCTCCCAGTTAAATTCCTTGAATGAATCGACTCCGTACTTACTGATCAGATGTATAGGTACCAACCGTAATTCGAGGTCAAATTAGTAAATTTACAAAAAAAAACGCTGCAAATTCTTCCATTGGTGTTTATTATTCAATTGGCATGCGTTCATGATTTGAATTTGTACTAAGCTTTGGAGTGTGATAGAGCGATTATTGAATTTCAGGAGGCACACGAACATGATCAACTGATCAATCCAAATAGGTATTTTGGTTGAGAACAGATTTACGTGCTCTATGCATATCTCCTGAAATTCAATAATCGCTCTATCACCTGTGAAACACGCACTCCAAAGCTTAGTAGAAATTCAAATCATGAACGCAAGCCAATTGAATAATAAACCCCAGTGGAAGAATTTCCAGCGTGTATGCTTCAACCCGTGTATCGGCTACAGAGCCTTTTAGGAGTTCACTCCAGTATCCACATTACTATATCACTACGTCACTAGGTTACTGATAGCAACATAAAAACAATAATAAACCAAAATAACGCGAATATTGCCACCATAAATCGGGCCATAGATCGGGAATGGTTTGACCTACGAACCTGGGGAGGGGCTCATTCGATTCCTCGTGGAGTGTTCTTCAAAAAGAGTACAAATTTAGGCCGCCTTGACTTTTTTTGAGGTTTCAGGGATTTTACAAAACTTTGACAACCCTTAAAGGGCACTTTAAATTAAGTGAGAGAGCTGGCTCAAAAATCGGGGCGTCGCCGGACCAACATGGATTTTTCCTGAAAATTTCAGCTTTTTTGCTTCAGCCGTTTTTGGGAAATCGTGCGTACGGCGGACGGACGGAACAATTTTTATTGCAGATTCGGATTCTACACCCTTTGAAACGTAAACCATGACATTTTCAGGGGGTTAGAATTTTTTTTTTCAAGAGCGATTACAATGGTTTATTATTGAATAATAAACCGAAAGCGTAATGACCATGATGCAACTTATAATAAGTAATTGAACACGGAGATTCCTATCATAGAAAAGAGCAGGCAGCTGCAAAATAATAAAGAATATGCGGAATCGTGTAGGTGCCATAAACTAAGGGAAAAACTGTCACGTAAAACGAACATTCAGTCACCAATTAAATTCCGTAACCAATCCTGGACATCGAGTATCTCCAAGAGGCCTGTTGATGCCTGGCGAGGGCTGTCCATTTGATTTCCAAATCCTGGATTTCCAAAGCCTCATCCCTGCTATAACTTTTCACGTCGTTTGGCGGTTTTCCTTTCTTTCTGACCATAACTACCTGGGCAAACTTCCATTTGGAGGGAAAATTTGCTAGTCTCAGGATCGCATTAAAAATTTGCGTCAGTTGCACCAGCGCTCTCCGCGGCAGATGAGTCGCATGTCCAAACAGATGAAAGTTATGAAACCTATTTCGAAATGAACTTTTGAAAATAAAATTCCATGTCAATTATATCAGCTGTGTTTGGACATGGTCTCATTCACGCTTGTGTTGACTTTCTTTTTTCTGTCAACGTTAATCAACAAATATTGAAGGGAGGGTTAAAAACAGTTTTTCTTGGTCGAACACAATGGTTCACAATTGGAAATATGCATCCAAACTGCAGGCGAATCAGAGATGATACGTGTACATGCCTCTATCAAATTGATCCCATAAAACTTCCTTCGTACTAGTGGATATTCCATGTTCCACACTACATTCACCCTTTGAGATCTCATATTCTATTCTTCCTCAAAACTTTCAGATTCAAACTCTTGGCTGAAATGGTTTCTTCGATGACATTTAATGTTCTGGCTATTCTTAATTCAAATCAAAAACTACTTCGAATCATGACATTTAAATTTCTGGCTATTCTTAATTCAAATACTTGGAAGTCATATAGAATTCACCAGAATGAAGGAAGAAATCTAGCGAGTAATATTAATCGAATTTTCTGTAATGGCAATGCTTGTTAAGGAATTGCTGTAATGAGAATAGACTGAGGAAGACATTCTGCTTTCATTCATTTTGCAGTTAATAATTGTAATGAAATAGATAGTAGTTGTTATGTTTATGTAGAGAACTGCCGTATCATTATCTGATCAACCAGCGTACTTTCCGATGGCGTGACCGTGGTTTATTTACGTTTGTAGGGTTTCACGTTTGACCATGCGTTGTGTTCTAATGACATCGACAGAGGACCGTCTACTTACAGTATAATTGTTTCCTGGAAATTAAAGTGAAATCGGTCGATTCATAGCGTGAGCTATTCGTAATTCTGGGAGACAACGTAATACGAGGCTACTAGTAACAAGCCTTGATGAAATGCAACGAACTCCTTGAAATCTTTTTTCTAGATTATCTTCCTAGAAAGTCAACTCCGTTCGGAATGTTTGTCAAAGAATCTCGGAATGGAATAGTAGCTGTTGTTGAAGGTTGTCTAATGATTCGGTAAATATTTCCCGACAGTCTTATATTGGCCTCGAGCTATTTCACATTAGAGTCAATCATTTGACTGTAATCTTACTACAGTCCTAATTGGTTTCAAAATTAAACTTAAAATTGAACAACATCGATCCATTATGAATTTCTAAATTTTCAATTTCACATGTGTGTCATTACAAAATGTCGGTCACATTTATGTCACTGATCGGAATTGCCGTCAATCTCAACTAAATACAGTTTTGTAAGTGTTTATTAATTTTTCTCTGTGGATGTACATGTTCCATGGAAAAGTATGTGAAAGTTGTGCCTACAGGACCCAGGAGAAAATACCAAAGTTCGTATTTCTCACTCCCTACAGCTGTCACTAACCAGAGGTATACAACTTCCATTGCCACTACTCAGCGATATATTTATTGGGACTGTTACGTCCACTTATACTATGAAAGAACCTGCCATCTACAATGGATTTCCGCCTCACGAAAAAAAATTGGATCAAATCAAGTGGCCTTATCAGCCCATTATTTCAGTGTCACACGGTTTTTCTTCACTCCCTACAATGTTTTGAAAAGTAGCCCCCAACTGGCAGGAAAGGGTGTTTATGAAGTTGCTTCTGTTTTGTTGACAACCCTTATTCAAGATGGTTGGATTTTGCCTAGACCTTCCCAGACAGTTCTACCTGGAAGACCATCCCTGGAGGCAGCAGCGTGGGTTTTTTAACTCACACTCCCTACTCCAGTAACATTCTGACTGTGGCAAGTGAAACTTCATCGCACTTGTTGTTGGAAGTTCGTTGACAACATTTTGGTTCAACCAGTTTCAATTTATTAGTGGGCTGTAAAGGCGGTGAAAGGCTATAACCTCACTCCCTACAATATCCAGCCAATAGCCCCTTAAATTGTAGGGAGTGAGATCTGCTTGTAGCAAGTGAGATGTTGGCAAGGAAACCTTAGTATTTACTGTAGCTAAAATTAAGCTAATTTGTGCCGTTCCAATCACCTAATTTGAAAGACTTAAGCGTCGATTCCCATGGAGGATCGAGGCTCAAGAGGGGAAAAAATAGTAGTATATACCTCACTCCCTACAAAGAGCGATTTTTGAATTTTTTTTTTTTAAAATGGCGTAGAGTACGGTTCAAGATTTTGTGTGGTCACTTGGGTAATATGCCGAGAGAACCACAGTGATTGATTAGAAACAAGAACATTGATCAAGTTTCAAACAGTTTTAGAAAAGTTGATACCCAAATGTGACCAAAATGTTTAAATGACCCACAAAGAGATAGTACTGCTGAGGGTGACAAATGCATACAATGAAAGTAAAATCAAATTTGCAATCACATCTAATGATGAATTATTTTGACGTGGGTCTCTTTAAACGAAAAAGTTAATTTTCATGCCACTGATGCTAAATGTATGCAAAATGAATTGACAGTCATTTTTTACATTCGTCGTCTTTTTCCGTATGGCCATGGGTCATCTTACTGCATTTTGCTGTAATATTCAATTCTCAGAATCTTGAAGCCGCCGCTTTTCTCTCAATCTCAAGGTAATAAAGGATCGGCAAATGCCCTCTTAGAAGCCGTTCTTCGAGATTCCACATCAAACGCGACTTTTCCATTCCTAATAAGGACCCCCAATGAAATGGATTGCCACTTGATTTTTTCTCGGCTTCCCGCGGGTGTCGGTTGAAGATGGTTTAACTCCAAACGTGGAACTATGCCTATAAGCACCTTCTGCGGATGTCCACTGAACCTTCCTTTCCTTTTAATTAGATGGAATTATTCGAATGCCAGCTAGAAAAAGGTTTGCCGATTGGATGCGCATCTGCGCTGGCACTCAGGTCACTTGCTTGAACGGCACCAGTTGAAGTAGCCTCTAGTTTTATATGAGTTTACGGTTACGCTGTTGATGCTTTCATTCTTTCCTATTTTTTCATTTTCTTACAAGTTTGACTACAATACGCACTCCCACAAAAATAATACACGCGCTCACGTTTTCTCTACCATTCTTGGTGGTTATCTGCAAAAACCTCTTCAGCAGTTAATAAGTATCAGTTGGGTGCTTAGGTAATTTCATATTCACTCTCTGCAACTATCATTACCAAATATCATGAAATTGATCGTTTGGTCTGAAACTTATAACAAGGAGCGTATTGGGATGGTTGGTATAATTACCTCTTTTGGGGACTGAGTGCGAGTAATGCCCGCATCATCTAGCGAATAAACAAGGTACTCGGCTATCCGCGGAGACGGTGGTCTCATGAATAGCGAAGAGGAACTATCCATATCTATCGCAAACTGCTCACTTTCAATATATTATGTACTGATTATTGTTCTTTTGGTTATATTTAATTGTCATTGAAAGATTGAATGAGGTGTGAGTACCGCCTAAAACAAGTTAATATTGGAAATTATCATTTTATGAAACTATAGACTCCATTAATGCTCTGTAGATCATGTGGACAGTGTGAATGAGGCGATCAAAAAGAGAGCCAAAAACCCATCTTGCGAAAGTACAAGATCAAATGAATAACGTATCCTGGATGTTCGTGATGTAATTCTATGTCAGTTCAGTGCATTTAGTTGAAAAACAGCATAACACAGAGGTTCAGCTCCGAGACCGACGCAATGCAATAATAATAATAATTTTAGAATCCGTTGCCTTGGGAGATGAATCAGACGTTTTCAAGCGTCTGGGTCATCCTCTGAGCGTGGCGGAGCATTATTACCGCATCCACCTCAATGGAAGGGGCAATTATACCATTCCATCACCTCACATGGTAGCAGAGCGTGGTTACGACCAGTGACATTTTTATTAATAACTGTCCTGTCCATTTCCCCATAAGACAAAAGTTGTGTATACGAATGAGAGTCATTCCTCCTTTCACCCCCCCCCCCTCCCGGCTTTTCTCAGAGCCCTGGGAGCGTAGTAGATATGGATAGTTAGCCCTTCCTGATTTTAGAATCTGTCGCCTTGGGAGATGAATCGGACGTTTTCAAGCGACCTCTGAACGTGGCGGAGCATTATTACCGCATCCACCTCAATGGAAGGGGCAATTAAACCATTCCATCACCTCACAACGTTAATATCCCACATACTCTCTTTTACATAAACATTCATATTTCTCGTTTTCCACAAAAAATGTAAGAATCTAAATATTTATTAATCATTAATCCTAAGGCAATGAATTATACTGAATCATTCCTGTTATCCAGCCGTTACATATTGATCCTCATTTACCAATTTTTATTCAACACAATATATTACTGAGGTGTGTGATTAAACTAACCAGCAACACTGAACATTATGTACTAAGCACATAAAACAAATAACATTTACTCATTTATATAGAAATATATCTTTTATCTTTTGCCTCTTATTAGTTATTAACAGATTTATAAGAACCACTACTATTTTGTTCAGAAAAAGCATCAGAAATTAATTTCCAAATTGTTCAGGTTAGTAGGAGGTGTAATTATCGACCAATAGTGTTAAATCTACAATTTATTCGATTGTATTGTAACAGTTGTATTCGATCAACAGGTTAATATTTCCTTCACTTGCTGAAATGCTAATTGCTAATCTCTTCATGAGGGACCCTAGTGACTCCCCAGTAACCCTTGCTGGGTTTCTCGCGTTAAATCCACGTATTTGTTTAAATGTGTGTTGCGATATTGCTAAAACGTTGGAAACTAACAAAAAATGAAAGAGATCATCTTCTTCCGCCATTGTCCATTTTTCACATGGTTTTAATGTGTCTCATGAAACATTATGGCCGTTACAAAGAGAGTAAATTTTCTCAGGAGAATCGTTTCTTCCATAATGGAATTGTTCTCTTCAAATTAGAATTCGAAGAAAGGAATAGGTTCACGTAAATGTAACTTATGTCTGAAATCGCTTGTGATTCTATAGATGCAGATTGTATAGTGAATGTGATATGGTCGAGAGACAAATTTATGTATTTACAGTCCTAAAAACAGTGTAGTAGTAATATAAATCAGATTTAAATTGTTAATGAGAATTAACATCAACAATGATACATTCGCTGAATACTTATATTTTTCTATGATTAATTGTGCGATTCTATAATTTACTGATGCCGGCGATTTTCTTCCAGGATCGTGGGACGCCACCGTGGAGTTCAACAGCGACGGTGAGCATCACAGTCAATGACAGCGACGACCTCAGTCCCAAATTCACCAAAGATGTTTACCGGACCCAAGTCGTGGAATCGCACCCTATTACTGTGACCACTCATTACTAACAGTGAGTTTTCCAATGACTAACAGTTATTACAACCATAATTATTGAATAACATTAACCCAAGTAAAAAATCCCAAATTCACCAAAGATGTTTACCGGACCCAAGTCGTGGAATCGCACCCTATCACAGTGAGTTTTCCACTCTTACTAACAGTTGACAATATAATTATTGAATAAACGTTAACCCAAGTAAAAAAAGTCCCAAATTCACCAAAGATGTTTACCGGACCCAAGTCGTGGAATCGCACCCTATTACAGTGAGTTTTCCACTCTTACTAACAGTTAACGGTATAATTATTTAATAAACATTAACCCAAGTAAAGAACAGTCCCAAATTCTCCAAAGATGTTTACCGGACCCAAGTCGTGGAATCGCACCCTATCACAGTGAGTTTTCCACTCTTACTATCAGTTGACGATATAATTTTTGAATAAACATTAAAGTAAGGTAACGGTACCGGTAGTGGCCACAGTTAAGAATTTTTTTCTTTAGTTTTGACAATTGTGGGCCAACAGTAGTACTGACTTTCTTCAGGACTCATTTAGAATATAGCCCGACTCTTCCCTAACATATCCATTGCCTAAAACTATCAAAAGAACAATTTTTTCTATTTTTTATTAATTTTTTTCTCACACCTTTATTTCTATCTAGTAGTGGCCACATCAAATTACGAAATTTCCAGTAGTGGCCACGTGCATGTCTCAGTAGTGGCCACTTGACATTTTGCCCTCCTTACGTGTTTAATATCATTAAATTCAATACCAGATGAACAAAATTGATTCTATCCAGTAGAAGCTCTAGGATACAGCCCAACAAACGAGGAAACTAGGGACGGTCATATTGAGAAGTTTACCACAATTTCCAATGATGCTCTGCGCACTCCTAGTTCAACCTCTGACTACAAGATGACATGAGCTGTACTTCCTGCAAGTTTGAAGCCACTAGGAGACCGGGAATCCTTATTTCTCAAATATAAACTTTAAAATGGCCACTACTGGAGCAGTGGCCACTACCGGTGCCGTTACCTTATAGTAAAGAACAAAAATTTACACAAGAACTCGACTTGGAGAATTCGGAACATGTACTGAAACTTTAAAAGTAATTCACACAATACGTAGAGAAATGACAGAACGATAAACCTGGGAACATGGTTTTCACTTCCTCATCAATAACTTGATAACAGGAATTGGTTCATCTAAAAATGTAGAAGTAAGAATGGAATGAATCCTCCGAAACGTTCTCTTAGAAATTAGAACCCTAATGGACCTGATCACTTTTCCGTCCAACCCCCATGATGTCATTATTCTCTGTTCAAGCCAAGTAAAAAGGTTGGAAGTAAGATGGGAGAAGTAGTGGTAGACCTATTGTTGTTACTGATACCACGCTTTCGAATGACTGGACCTGAGGAAGTGTGCATAGTCACCCGAAAGCCGGCTAAAGGTGTTTTTAAAAAACAACAGAAAACTACTGCGTCCTCTTTCCTTGGTATCACACCGCATCTTCTTTTAAAATTATGGATCGAAATAGTTTCCTGGTATAATTTTTCACCGAAATGACCTTGACTGGTTAGGAACCACGATCCACTCCGTATATCACTCTGTCAAGTTCCTCCTCCGAGTTTAACTCTGCGTTCCGTTGTGAAGATGGGGGACAGTTTGGTTTTATATGGATCGTAAACCGAGAGAGTGGCTCGAGAGATATGCGACGTTTTCGTTCTGGGATAACGAACAGAAAAACTCTTCGAAATAAAAGGGTCCGAAAGCCCCCGTCCGATACGAAGGCTATTTGAAAGGGAACCGATTGAGCGATCGTGTAGCGCTTCCCATCTCCGACCGTCGCACAGGCGTAACCCGGAAGGGTGAAAGTCGCCGATTTTTCGAGATAAAGTGAAATCTTCCAACGCCGACCGAAAAAGAAGGTTCAACTCCGATACCGGTCCCCTCGTCCCACTACAGATCAACAATCTCGACGAATTTCATATTCAGCGTTCACTACTAGAGCAGACTTTTTATCGTAATTGCGGTTACGAGGTGTCGCCCACTTATTCTATAAGGTAAGTACATATTTGGAATACCGCTGCCTCACCGCCGTCCTCTATTGCGCAAGGGAGAAATGACTGTGATTTTTGACGGTAGACTCCCGTCCGTCTGCCCTTTATGGCGATAACTGATCAACTCAACGAGGTGATGATTAGGATTTGCGGGCGCACTTTCGTTAGCGTTTTTTTACGCAATACGCCGTAACATGGATTCTGACTGTGCTTTCATCTTCTTCAACGTCATTGTGCAAGTGCTTATCTGATATTGTTGAATGTGCGGCATCTTTTGTTGATAATATCTGACCTGGAGTTTTTTATTTGAGCATCGTTACGTGAATACGTAATATGTAATAATATTGAATTGTATCTTTGTGAAACGAACCTTGCAATTCAGTTCTCACAACTCAGGATGGTCGAATTACAGAATAGCGTATCTCAGACGTATATCTGGTGTTAGATGTTTCCATTCGTGTCAGGCTAGAACAATTCAAACTAATTTTACCAGTGTTCCACCTCAAAACGCAATCACATAGCAAGATAACACATTTTGGTTTATTATTCAATAATCTTCCATTGTAATCGCTCTTGAAAAAAAAAATTCTAACCCCCCCTGAAAATTTCATGGTTTACGTTTCAAAGGGTGTATCCGAATCTGCAATAAAAATTTTCCGTCCGTCCGCCGTACTCACGATTTCTCCCAAACGGCTGGAGCAAAAATCTGAAATTTTCAGGAAAAATCAATATTGGTCCGACAACGTCCCAATTCTTTAGCCAGCTCTCTCACTCAATTTAAAGTGCCCTTTAAGGGTTGTCAAAGTTTTGTAAAATCCCTAAAACCTCAAAAAAAGTCGAAGCGACTAGCAATTATAGTTTAGTTGTACAACATCTCTCGGAAATTTTGCATTTACTGACAGGAGGGGGTAATGGATAGAGTAATAGCCAATCATTTTAATCTCTAACTCAACCGGGAATTCTCGGCGATTCGACTCATGGTTTTTTGTTCAGCTAAGATTTTGGTTTGGTATTTATAAATATTTCAGTTCATAAACATAATTTCCATTATGCAAGGGGTAATCGTGATAAACCGTTATATCTTCACTATTTTCATCTGATTAAAAACTTCTTTCTTTCGTTTGACTCAGTGAACTTCTGAGATTCTACAGGGTGTCCCAGGAGTTATGCACAATCCGACTCCTACGTGTTCTACACATCATTTCCGACCAAAAATGCCTATTAGCAATTTTTTGCCAGAGGCCTCGTTTTCGAGCTATTCCTGATTTAAGATTTTTTTCTTGTTTTCGATCTAATATCATTAAAACTGTAGTAACCCCCTCAATTGTGGAGATAGCTCAAATTTGATGACACCGTTGGAAAGAGCGTTACATTTTCTATCTATTTGATGTCAGAAAACTTTTTTTTAAATTGCATTGAAGATGTGCGATTCCTGCGCGAAATGGCAGTTTTGTGAAAATCATTAAATCGCCTGTTTTTCATCTCGCCTAGAAACCCCATGAATGCTTGACGCAGAACTGTGCAGACCTGGTAAAACGTACGCCAAAATGTCAGCTTTCCAACGGTGTAGTCGTTTTGGTTTAAACAAATATTTTTAGTTAAGGAAATGGTGTTAAAATGCAAAATAAAGTGTGTTTTCTGTTAAAATTGAGGTTTTTCCAAAAGTCTTGACGAAAAAAGGTTGGTGGCGGGATATACGTAACTTTTCTCGCTGAATCGAATGGTGACAACGCCAGACCTTTCAAGTGACGATTTCAGTTAGTTTTGTCGGATGCATAAACCCGTTCGTTTGTGAACAGCGTCTACGGCATTTCTAAGCTGTCCGGCCAAAGTCAGGATAATCGAAGAGCTGGTAGTAATAACCAAAACCTTAGTGACAAAAAACAATTAGTAGATAAAAAAACAGATAGTTTACTAGATAAAGAAGGATCAGTGACATAAACAATATTATCTACCAATATTTTTTCCTCATGCTATCCGACGTGTTCGCTAGGGGTGAGTGGTACACAGGAGGAGTGTGACTCCCTTGCTGCTTCAGAAGCATTACCATTGGCAAAACCGTACACACAAATCATGTCAACATACTCACTTGTGGTATAGCTACTCGACTGAAAGCAAATCATCGCAATCAATCGTAAATGAACAAAAACAATAGCTGTCTCTCGGATCTTCGATTATCCTGACTTTGGCTGGACAGCTTGGAAATTCCGTAGACGCTGATCACAAACGAACGTTTTATTCATTTTTCATTTTCAAATATTTATTTTTTAATTTAAATCTTAACAATCTTGTTTAAACTCTAACTCCTTGTATGAACTCGATTTAAACCCCAATATCTTACCATTGTCCAACAACTGGATAACATGTTCGAGTCAATAAACATTTTACTAAAACTGAATTTGGTCAGAAACAACAAATTATCAACATTGGAACACCCAATGCTACGGCCAAAGCAGATTGGGGTTGATAATACACGGCGCACAAAGCAACCCCTCCTTCAAGACCCGGGAGTCGTGCGGGTCATTGCATATCCTCGCCCCTGACCAAGACAATGCCTCCTCCGTAGCTTTCCCAATTTTCAAACATTAGGTCTTTCTTAGTGATACAGGGTGTCCCAGGACTTATGCACAATCCGACTCCTACGTGTTCTTACAACTCATTTCCGACTGCGATGAGTTGCATTCATCTTCGAGACTTTTGGAAAAACCTCAATTTTAACAGAAAACACACGTTTTTCTGCAGTTAAACATCATTTCCTTAACTAAAAATATTTTTTAAAAACCAAAATGACTACACCGTTGGAAAGCTGACATTTTGGCGCACGTTTTACTAGGACT
This sequence comes from Creontiades dilutus, assembly GCA_031894815.1. NCBI lineage: Eukaryota > Metazoa > Arthropoda > Insecta > Hemiptera > Miridae > Creontiades > Creontiades dilutus. The sequence goes on along the minus strand of JAVIWC010000946.1, from coordinate 64,789 downwards.
GCACAGTTCTGCGTCAAGCATTCATGGGGTTTCTAGGAGAGATACAAAACAGGCGATTTCAAGATTTTGACAAAACTGCCATTTCGCGCAGCAATCGCACATCTTCAATGCAATTTAAAAAAAGTTTTCTGACATCAAATAGATAGAAAATGTAACGCTCTTTCCAACGGTGTCATCAAATTTGAGCTATCTCCACAATTGAGGGAGTTATGACAGTTTTAATGACATAAGATCGAAAACACGAAAAAAAATCTTAAATCACGAATAGCTCGGAAACGAGGCCTCTGGCAAAAAATTGCTAATAGGCATTTTTGGTCGGAAATGATTTGTAGAACACGTAGGAGTCGGATTGTGCATAACTCCTGGGACACCCTGTATATGGAGAATGGTTATGGGTTTGTTAGGGGTGGGGTTGTGAAATGGCATAATCATTCAAACGCCCTCTTCCCTACTAAAATTCTCAGCCGATTCTCGTTGCTTTTTATGTTCGACCAGGAATTTGGTCTAGCTTATAATTATGTGTATAAGTATGATTATAATAAAACCGGACATAATTATGTCCTCCTGTTACGTATGCATTACTTACCAACAAATTTTTAAAATGAAAATCGATTGAAATCGTTTCTATGAAGTTATTGAAATATTATAATTATCGGGGCGGTGTCAGGGGCCCTGTCAAATAATTCTCCTTCTTCCATCTCATCACCAAAATTACTGATTATAATTATCGATTATTGATGTTTTATTTTCGATAATTATTCTTTCGGCGTTGATCATTTTACGACATTTTACGACTCTTCATTTCTTTCCAAGTTGCCCTCAAAGCTTCTTGAGAGTTCCATTCAAAGGTTAAGGCGATTCAAAGCATTACTAAAACCAAATAAAGTTACTTTGAAACCAGTATCATACGGCAAAACCATAGACATATCCCTTCGTATATATATGTCTACGGGGAAAACACGCCTTGAATAAACGGCCAAGTTGACAGGTGACTGGCAGGTGAGTTGTTGGTAGCTTGTACCCCTTGCACGCCTCGTATTATCATCACAGTGATATCGCGAGAAACCCTCCTTATGGGAATAGGTTCTTTTGGTGCCGCTGCGAGGATGTGAAGAATCGTTTGTAATTTCTCGCATAACTCCTCGGGCTTATTGTACCGTTCAACGGATCGCGAGGACGGAAAAGGCAAAACCGAGTGCCACTATGTGAGGCGAATGTGTCGCCCGGCCGAGTCACCACACACGACCTTGTAAGTGTGGAGACGTTTAAGGTCCATACCGTATTAGAAGAAGAAAATCGTCTACCTCCCGTATAGTCGGGAGCCGAATAGTATATATGCCGCTATCTTCTTAGTTTTACGAGAACTCTTTCCGCATGCTAAGTTCTTGCCACTTCCTTTCATGAGTCAAAATATTGCAACTTATTTATTTATAAGAACGGGCGAACCCAATTACAGGAAAATAGTATTATGAAAAAAAGTTTAGAGTCACGGTGATATAAAAGAAATACAACTATGGTGAAGATTTGAAACTAGATGTAGGAATATTACTGCAAAAACGCTGCAATATTCTTTCACTGGGGTTTATTATTCACTCTGCTTGCGTTCATGATTTGAATTTCTACTAAGCTTTGGAGTGTGCGTGTTTCACAGGATAGGGCGATTATTGAATTTCAGGAGGCACACAAATATGATCAACTGATCAATCCAAATAGGTGTTTTGGATGAGAACCGATTTACGTGGTCTATGCATATCTCCTGAAATTCAATAATCGCTCTATCACCTGTAAAACACGCACACTCGAGCGGATTCAAATCATGAACGCAAGCCAATTGAATAATAAACCCCAGTGAAAGAATAATTATTTACCCCAGTAATAATATTGAATAATAAACCACAGTAATAATATTGAATAATATTTACCTATATATTATCAGCGTTTCATGCATATCAGAATGCTTCAACCCGTGTATCGGCTACTCTACACACAAGTATTCACATCGGCTATCACTCCAGTATCCACGTTCACTACAACTCGACGCTATCGGCCGGACATCACTAGGTTACAAACAAACAATAATAAACCAAAAAAACGCAAATGTTGGCACCATAAATCGGGCCATACATCGGGAATGGTTTGACCTTCGGACGTGGGGAAGGGCTCATTCGATTCCTCATGGTATGTCATTCAAATAGGAAAATATTTAGGCCGATTCGACTAGTTTTGAGGTTTTCAGGGATTTTACAAAACTTTTACAGCCCTTAAAGGGCACTTTAAATTGAGTGAGGGAGCTGGCTCAAGAATTGGGGCGTCGTCGGACCAAGATGGATTTTCCTGAAAATTTCATATTTTTTGCTCCAGCCGTTTCGGAGATATCGTGCGTACGGCGTACGGCGGACGGACGGAAAATTTTTTATTGCAGATTTGGATTCTACACCCTTTGAAACGTAAACCATGAAATTTTCAGGGTTAGAATTTTTTTTCCAAAGCTATTACAATGGTTTATTATTGAATAATAAACCAAAATCAATAAGTTGGAGAAGACAAGATTAACGACATCAGAAATCTAACAGAACTGTTGAAAAAGTCCAACTCAGGGTGCAAATGAACGAGGCAGTTTGCTAAACGAGGTATGCGGCACAACGGGCGATCCTGTAGGTAGTTTGTGGGGGCAAAACTCACGTAGAGCGGTGGAGAGCTGCGAGCGGAGAGACGAGGCACAAGGAGGCCTATCTCTCCGAGTAGCGCTGGCGAGACTTTTGCTCCATTCAACAGCAAGCAGAAATACCAGCTTGTGCAGAAATACCAGATCTGCCACACGTCGTCGGCTCTCCAAGGGTAGAAGGTGACACACGCCCATCAGGGCAGCATAATCGCAACTGCTGCGACCATCCGCTACTCTTTTAGCAAATTTATATGGAAAATAGCCTTATTGAGCACTTCCTACTGACGAGAGGCATGTGGCAGCTTCCTTGTGTCTGTAACATGAATGTATGCAGGGTGTTTCACCGCCGAGGCTGACACAGATCACGATTTTAGAGCCCACTTTACCCCACACTGTAGCCCGAAGTTACCCCACAACATTGTGACACAGATGAGTGACACCTATCATTTGAAATATCAATTGAAAATCAATCAATCAAAAAACAGTGAAAATTTGCAATTCAGAACTGCTATGGATTATAATCCAAAAGCTCAGAATGTGGGGACTCATCTTGCCTCATCCGTTCTTTCGCTCATGGACTCAACTTGTGGTCTAGTTGGTCCTACCTTCCCCCTGAACTGATTGATTGCTTAAAAATAAAAATGAAAAAATAAAAAAAACGTCTTGATGCTAAGGCCAAAACTGCTAAAACTTGAAAAACGTCTAGATGCTAAGGGCCAAAACTGCTAAAACTTGATTATCGAGGTTTTTATTGAACTAGCGAGAGAGGTGTCAATTTCAAGTAACTTTTGACAGCGAATCAATTGAGATAGGTCCCAGACCAGTAAAGTATAAAAGGAAAAATCTGAGAATAAAATCTGACGCCGGCTTAAGATCTCATTTTAAATGAAATAAATGAAAAAGGAAATATTGAAAATCTGAAAATCGCTGGAGAATGATCGAAGAGCTTAATCGCAAGTGTAGATGTTTTAATATCATCTGTCCGACATAATCTGTGTTTTAGGAAAAGTGTCCATGACAGTTTCAAATGAAAGATTTTATTTTCTCGTTTTGACGACTCAAGAGTCAAGTAAAAGTGAGGTGGGGAGTTGGTGGGGTGAGCAAAAATAAACCTTTGTGGAATAATTTGCAGCGCTTTTTTCTTCCGACGGACTTTCAGGAACATAGAAGTGTGTTGATTGTCAATCAGCCGTCAAGAAACAACACTATCATTTAAAACGCAAATATACACACCTACAATTAAGAAAATAGAAGGTAAACCACACGGCCCTATTTGCACGACTACTTTCTAAGATTCCATGCCGGATGTGCTTCACCCCTCACGCGATTCAACTTCGCTCATCAGTGGTCTCAACTTAATCGTGATGAAATTATTATATGTCAAAATGAGAAACAACTGGTTGTGCTTTACAAGAAAAATACCTCATGTCCCCAAGAAACCTTGTAATAATTCTTGTATCAACAACCGTGAAATGATGATTGATTGATTACAGACTTCTAGTTCGTTCTTACATTGGACTCATTGCATGTCTGATAAATCCCTCATCTTTAGTCAAAGGCCGTCTATCTCTACTTGAGAACGAAGTCAGATAGTATTTTAGAAATGCGTTCATTCGATTCAGCGAGAAAAATAACTTAGTCATATCCCCCTCTCCCCTTCAATTTCATCTAACACAAGTTAAATGATTCCCACAGGAATTGTTTGTTTCTGTATGGAACATATTTAAACATAAAAGCTGACTCGCCTTAACAGTTTGTCCATGCGTGTGGTTCAGCGGTCTATTTTCATAGTTGGTTGTTGTTTCGAGCAGGGCAGGATCTGTACGTTTGGGGACCCCCTGCAAAATCTACCCTGGGGGTCCTTAACAGTACTTATCAGAAAGCCCCTCAACCCAGACAATTTTAAGGAAAAGAATGAAAAACAAAATATTGCATTTATATTAATTAATGTACGCGACTTATGTTATTAGATAGTGATTATTATCACATCTCCAACATAGTTTCGCGATTCCTATTCCGGCCCTGTATATCATCAGTTGATATTGATTGACTTGAGTACGTGATCGTAAAAGCTTGAGCAGAACAAAGAAAAAATATGGGCTTGATGACGGAGTTTTTCTCTTGTTCCTTGCTTGATAGATACAGGAGACTTTTTGAGATCCAATTTATTGGTAGAATTGAATAATCCTACAATCTCTAACGGCAAGGGCTAGCCAGGGGTGTGTAGAAAGGGCTTCAGCAACCCCCCAAAATTCTACCCGAAATTCTAAAAAAATACCTTCTTTAAATACCTTAGTTTTGCTGCTTTGCTGGTTAGTTTACCGAACTATTCAGCGAGGTTATTTGGCGGAGGAGGGCTGTTCTCTTGTAGTTTTTCGTGCTATAAAAACTATCTACATTTTACAAGTATCTATGGAACTAATTAGAACATGTAATTAATTATATCATAATAGGTTTTCTGTTCTAATAAATTAAGCGATAATACAATTTACATTTGTTGTAATTTTGCCTCTTGTTCACTTTTTTATCCCATGAAACTATTACATCCTTATAACCTTCCCGCCTATTTCAGCACCTCCCAAAATAAAATACGCCCTTGTCTAACGGGTCTACTAAACAAATAAGTCTTGCATCTACTAAATAGAGCTCTTCTTAGTAGTCGTTTAAAATCGGTTCAACCAGGGCTTTATCCCATAAGCTTCCTTTGCCGGGCACCATTCAACGGTCCGTGACGACGAGTATAGTAAGAGCCAGTAAACCTGTATGTCGGGACGATGAGCGAGAACAATGTGACGACCAACCCGATCACCACGAGGGAAGTCCGAAGAGAAATCTTTGTCAGCCTCGACCCCGGAAACCAGTATATTCTATAAATGCACCTGTCTTTTTAGTTGTTTGAGAGTTTTCGCAGAGTTCGAAGGGTTTCTATTATGTGTACTCGTCGGTGTAAAAATGAGCGGCAACTCTGCTTAATTTCTACATGATTACGATACACTTTATTCCCCTATTTATTTATATACGGGCAAGCCCAATAAAACAGGAAAAATTAAACCAAAAAACCTTTTTAAGAAAGCTTTCATCTAAATGCCCTAAAAAGAAGGAAATAAATTTGTACTCACAAATTTTGACTGTCTACTTATAGCCTATATACACAATTCCTAGAATCATAAAAGCTTGTCAGAGATTTAGGCTTGTGTAAATTAACGAGTTCCTAGGTACCTATTTCATTGACCAACTTATTATATCATCAATTTTTAGTTCAACGTATGTTTGCGAACAAACCTTTTCAAAAATAACACATGTGAAATCAAAATATCGAGCGATGCTTTCTTTCAGAGCCTGCTGAACAGTTAAAAAATGCCTCGATTAAGATTGGAACGACAAACTTTGATTACTTAAGTGGAAATATGCAAGTTGTTCATTGTAAAAAAAATCGCTGTTTTATGAAATTCTTTCACTGGGTTTTATTATTCAATGATTCATGATTTGAATTTCTATGATTGGAACGACAAACTTTGATCTTAGCTTTGGAGTGATTCATGATGTTTCACAGGTGATAGAGCGATTATTGAATTTCAGGAGATATGCATAGAGCACTTAAATCGGTTCTCAAACGAAATACCCATTTGGATTGAACAGTTGATCATATTCGTGTGCCTCCTGAAATTCAATTATTGCTCTGTCACCTGTGAAACGCGCACACACCAAAGCTTAGTAGAAATTCAAATCATCATGAATCATGAATCATTGAATAATAAACCCCAGTGAAAGAATTTGCAGCGTTTTTTTTTCCTTTGTGGTATTGTGTAAAAAGGACAAATATCTCATCCGCTGTTACTTCACTTGATAGTTGAATATTGGCTGACAGTTGACGGAAATTTCTCAGAACGGTGAAAGCGGTTCTCGAATATTATCCCACACGATTTCATTGTTTCCGCCCAACGCTCCCCGCAAGGCAAACTCATATTTTTCTCGAATATTTGATGAATGTAACGCGGTCGGACACGCAATACCGTCGAATGGGACTTCAGGTAACAAGTCCATTCAAATACAAAGACCAGTCGGACAGTAGAAAGCCAGAGTCTGATTTCCATAGCCAACCTGTAACCACGAAAATGTCGTTTTGCAGGGAACCCGCTAAATAACATGTCTAGGTTGATCTGGTTTTGTATAAGCGTTCATGGTGGGTTTTACTTTTGGAAGATTCCTAGATTGGTTCTAAAAGCCAAGACGGATTGAGAGTGGTCGACAATTCGTAGATACTTGGTATTTCTCTCATACGAATCATAACTACGTACTTACTTCTACTATTAGACTTTGAAACACTATCATTAGGTGCTCACATATTCAAATCACGATAGAACTCAACAATTGCTTAAAAGTCATTTACTATCCAACTTTATTCAATTGTATGCCCTAAATCCGATCATTACAACCGTGCAAACATTTTTCTTACATTGTAACACACAAATACGAATCATAATTACGTACTTACTTCTACTATCAGACTTTGAAACACTATCATTAGGTGCTCAAATATTCAAATCACGATAGAACTCATTAATTGCTTAAAAGTCATTCACTATCTAACTTTATTCAATGGTATGCCCTAAATCCGATCATTACAACCATGCGAATATTTTTCTTACATTTCAACACCCAAATCCTTGATATTTTACCCTTACTCCGTATTATTCAAGTTTTTCTCACTCAATGAATTTGTTTACTTTAATGAATGAAGCAAATAATCCATCGTTGGCATATTGAACAAATTTAAAATAACAATATCTTTTATCATTTAAATGATTAATAGGAGTACAATCCAGCCCTTAGCGACCGACCCCCCCCCCCCCCGCTCAACACTCCTTCAACTAACTTAGGGTGGGCTCCTTCCGCCCTTTGTTATCCCGGCATCACCACTTTTCCGTCCGCCTTTTACAGGGGGTCATTCGTGTATACTGCCTCCTTGGTAAGCACCAGCCTCTCTGGTTGAATCTACAGATTTTTCCAATGAGTTGGTTAGGCTTAGTAAGTACCGTTTATGAACACAGAATGAATTTTTCATCGTAAAACGTACTTTCATTCAAATCATTGGCTATAGAACCATAGAGGTCTACTGTCCCCTTTTAGTTTCAAAACGTACCTATTCAGCGCAATTTCTATCTCTGATCTTTGGTTCAATTCTACAAATTTGTTCTTTTAGTTTCCACAAAGTTCTCAACAATCTGAAAGCTTTACTAGCTAAGTAAATGAATGAACCTGTCACACATGTTTGGAAAAAGTTCCACTTACAGTGTTTTAGGTAGACAGATTGGTTTAATTGTTCCTCCTTTAAGTTCAAATAATTATTATTATAATCCATTATATTATAATGGCATCTCAATTTAAACTTTTGGCGACTCAATTTCAACTTTCGGCATACCAATTCGAGCTTTTGGCATATCAATTTACACTTTTCACAACCCCAACTATTCCAACATTCCACCCCGTATAATGATCAATAAATGTTTCTGAAAATGTATCTTAGTTTTGGCACTGTTCTTAACAATCTGAAAGCATTACCAGCCAAGTGAACGAAAGAACCGATCGTGAATGTTTGGAAAATGTTCCACTTTCTCTCATCATCAACAAATAATATATTATCCATCGTTGGTAGTCTAGTAAAAATTCAGCCAAAGTAGGTTAAGATTCACTTAGAGCCCTCCCCCTCCTACAGCATTTGAAAATGTTAAATTATAACGTCGTTTTAGTTTCAAAATGTACCTATTGATCGCAATTTCTATTCTGATCTTTGGTTCAATCCTACGAATGTGGTCTCTTAGTTTTCACACTGTTCTTAACAATCTGAAAGCATTGCCAGCCAAGTGAACGAAAGAACCGATCGTGAATGTTTGGAAAATGTTCCATTTACAGTGTTCTTCGTAGACAGATTGGATTAAACGTTCCTCCTTTAAGTCCCGTTTGGAATCACGTGTTTCCGACGCTTGTTGAATATATAAAACTGGAATCCTGAACGTTCCTTAAGGCGAGAAATTAACCTAATATTTACTTCTCAATGTATAAGAGGAGGAATGCACGCTCCTTCCATGCAGACGGAATATGAGGTTCCCATAATTTTCTGACCGCCGTTCGTTGGGTCCCGCGGGTGTCCGTTTTATCTCTTATGAGCATCCACGGCGAATTATAATGTTTGGGTTGGCTGTCGTTGCCCCGTTCCATATAAGGACCATCGTATCTGCCATCGCACGTTGAGAAGAGGTATCTTGAAAATATCGTTCAAACATATTCATTGAAAAGGAGGTAACTTTCAGTTTCCATAGCCACCGTTTTCCTTTTTACAACAAAAGTACTATTGACGTTAGTAATCCAATGTTTGATATACCCGTACTTGTAGATTTCTACTTTCCAATGAGAAAGTAGAATTAGAATATGTCTGACAACGAATGAGTATTACTACCGTAAACCCGTCTATATAAAGTTACTGTTGAAGTGCATTGGTGAGTCAGACTCAAAAGAAAGTCCTTTCAACTGATTCTGGGTGTTATCTTCAATAAATCACCATGATTTTCTAAGCAGAAGAGATAATGTACAAATTCGAGTGATCAATGAACGACAGTGATCTGCACAGATGTGCATGTACCAAGTACTTGAATCTCTCTCCAATTCTCTTTTCTACAATCTCTTTTGGTTTATTATTCAATAATAAACCATTGTAATCGCTCTGGAAAAAAATTTTAACCCCCCTGAAAATTTCATGGTTTGCGTTTCAAAGGGTGAAGAATCCGAATCTGCAATAAAAATGTTTCCGTTCGACCGCCGTACGACGTATCACCTGTGAAACACGCACACTGCAAATTCTATCAGTGGGGTTTATTATTTAATTTTATTCATTTGAGCTTGCATTCATGATTTTAATTTCTACTAAGCTTTGGAGTGTGCGTGTTTTACAGGCGATAGAGCGATTATTAAATTTCAGGAGATATGCATATACCACGTAAATCGGTTCTCAACCAAAACACCTATTTGGATTGATCAGTTGATGATATTTGTGTGCCTCCTCTACATCAGTCTACCTTTGGCTACATCGTTTAAATGATTTGAAGAAGTTTTAACTCAATACGAGTGCTAAAGGACTTGATAAATTATAGATGTTTTTATTGTGGGGGAAGTATTGGGGTTCAATAAAAAAACGCTGCAAATTCTTTCACAGGGGTTTATTATTCAATTGGCTTGCGTACATGATTTGAATTTATACTTAGCTTTGGAGATATGCATAGAGCACGTATATCTGTTCTAGCTAAAATACCTGTTTGGATTGATCAGTTGATGATATTTGTGTGCCTCCTGAAATTCAATAATCGCTCTATCACTTGTGAAACACGCACACTCCAAAGCTTAGTAGAAATTCAAATCATGAACGCAAGCCAATTGAATAATAAACCCCAGTGAAAGAATTTGCAGCGTTTTCTGTTCTTTCCAGTCTTTCTGCAGTTCAGTTTCATTGTTGACTTGTACAGCTGGAAATTCAAATTCGAAAAGGTATCGTATTTCCGAGTCTGGTTATCTTTGTTGGGAGAGAAAGTGTCCTCAATCACTAGAACTGCTGGGTAATTTCAAATTTTCGGTCACATTTATGTCACTGATCAATATTGCCCGTCAAATCTCTACTAAATACAGTTACGGACTTAATCACTCGCGAAGAAGTTGTGGAAACCCATTTCAAATAAAAACGGAGTAAGATAGAACGTTGTCTATATCTCCACGAAAGTAAAGAGTTACACAGTCAAATCGGTTTCAACTGTTAGGTCATCATCATTAACAACATGAAATGAAAGTACTTCCCAGAAGGCATATCTTATAAAGGATCAAGTGAGAGGAGATTGAATCCTATTGGCTCAAGGAAGTGAAAGGGGCAGGGAGGACCAACCAATGCCACTCAAGGCTTACAAAGTGAAAGGGGCACAAATAGTATCATTATGGGGAGGCGGAGCCAAACTTATTGCAAGAAAGAACCTAATAATGGTGAAATATTTCGAGGAATGACAGTGTAACAGTGTAACTCTTTACTTTCGTGGAAATATAGACAACGTTCCATCTTACTCCGTTGTTATTATCTAAATACAGTTATGTAAGTGTTTTAAAATTTTCTCCTATGTGAATGTACATGTTCCATGGATGAGTATGTAAAAGTTGTGCATACAGGACCCAGGAGAAAATACCAAAGTTCGTATTTCTCACTCCCTACAGCTGTCACTAACCAGAGGTATAAAACTTCCATCCCCACTACTCAGTGGAATATTTATTGGAGCTGTTATATCCACTTACACTATGAAAGAACATCTATCTACGATGGATATCCGCCTCGGGGAAAAAAAATTGGATCAAATCAAGTACTTAGCCTTATCAGCCCATTATTTCAGTGTCACAAGGTTTTTCCTCACTTCCTACAATGTTTTGAAAAGTAGCCCCCAACAGCTGGGAAAGGGTATTTATGAAGTTGCTTCTGTTTTGTTGACGTCCCAACGATGGTGGTCGGATTTTGCCTAGACCTTTCCAATCAGTTCTACCGGGAAAACCATCCCTGGAGGCAGCACTGTGGGTTTTTTAACTCCCACTCCCTACTCCAATAACATTCTGACTGTGGCAAGTGAAACTTGATCGCACTTGTTGACAATTACTGTAGTTGTTGGTTATTGCACTGCACCACTTGTTAGTTATTTCCTTACTGTTTTCATAATGTAAGAATGTCTGTCATCAAGTACGAGAATCGCTTCCATGTTGAGGAGTTTGTTAGTCTTGCCTGAACGCCGAGATACAGCATCAAGGAAAGGTGGTTATTACCCATCTTCATCTCGGATGATTGGTGAACTTTAGAAATCCATCCTCCCCGCCCCACTTCTACTCTACTCTGTTATTTACGACTAAAAGTTAATAGAGATCTCATTTTCTTCCTTGTCTCTTCAGAAGGAAATAAAGTTGGGCGAGGCGAGAATCCGTTTGAACGTTCGTAACAGTAAATGTTTCGCGGCGCTTCCCTCATTGATGTTCACCCCGTTTGAAAAATAATGTTTGATTTATTCGTCTATAGCTCTGAATGTCCAAGATGTTAATCAAGTCACATTGAAAACAGAACATAAATCATTCAACGGGGATTGAAATGAAAACGTGAAATTAATACATTCACAAATACCTACTGTAGTAAATCAAATTTAAATTGCACATGTTCGGAATATTGAGTCTGTAAAAAACATATCCATCGAGATGTTTATATGACTAACCTGATATGCGAACTTCATCAACTGTTTTGACGCTGATTCATTTACGGCGGAACAAATCAAATTCCGCTCCACATCTGTCATCAACTACTACCATTTATCAAAAGATTGTCTGATCTAGAGGTGGGTAGTGAGTGAGTGACCTTGTCTCAAAGAACTTCTCTTTCAAGTGAACTTGTCCCAAATGACCTGCGGAAGGAAGACCTGCAGTTCATCACTAGACGTTCGCGACAGCATGGCTCCCGGTGGCCGACACACAGTGGTCCAGAATCCAAATCTAGCTGGACAAAAATCATGTAACCGACTCGGAAGGAACCAACGAATCAGGTTACTGCATGCATTCTCAAAGGTCTGAACAAGCGCAGACGACCACTCTTATCGCGGCTAGTTATAATATTGGCCTTATCTGGCAGTTGGCCATCACTGTTAGCAAGTCTTCGTAACTTTCGATGCAGTCCACGTTAATCGTCCATCCAGTGAGGACGGGTAGGTACCGTTTTGAAACCGCCTGGGCCCCTTTTTTCGTGATGGTCCGTTTAATCAGAAGTAAGTAGTGTCTGATGTCATTTTCGGAATCTCAGAAAGCGCATTTCTAACGTGCTCATAACCTATCGAGATTTTAACACTTTTTTATGTCTTTTAACGTATACATCTCTAGTGGCTCCTCTTGGCACCTCTTTTGAGGCGATGGGCATGAGGGTATGAACCCCAAGACTCCTGTAGAACTAGAAATGTTTGCACGAATTTGCACGTTATGGAGTTATGGCCTATTTTTGCAGATTGTCCAGAAATCGCATTTTCGCGGAAAACTTTTTTTCATCCTGAAGGCGCTCGGGGACTTTCCATCCAGAGATGTTGCTGTGGAAGCTTGGATGGACCACCTACGTTACCGAATGGAGCCCGGAAGTGAATTTTTTTTCCGGAAGAAAGCAGCATTGTATGGTCAACACTGATTACTCTTCATTAACTATTGAAGAAAAGATGGATTGAAGCGAGACGGGTTGAGCAAAATTTTTTGGCTTGAAGAGAACTTAATTGAATTTGGTCCCCCAACTCCGGGTACAAGCCTCTCTCGAGGAAGACCTTTAGCCGACTTCACATCAGCGAGTACCAAGACCAAGCACAGAAGAGTTGATAAGATAGCTAGAACCTTCACTCATGAGGAATTCGGAACAGCTTTAGAAATGAAACTTAGAAAAGTGGGTGGAGGAGATTCAGCTGGTTTGGTGAAATGAAAGTACATGAAATGAAAGTGAAATCCGCGATATTGATGTTTTTTTGTTTTTCTCTTGCATAAAAGTCTTCTTAAAACTCAAAAACTGAAGAAGGGCTTAATTTCATGTCTAATTCGACCCGAAATTTGGAATCTAATACCCAAAAAAACTTGTGAATAAGAAATTGGGTCGAAAACTAACAGTTTCAGATTTTTGTCCAGCTAGATTTGAATTCTGGACCACTGTGCGACATTCGAACTACTCAGAAAGTGGCGAACTTTTCGAGGGAAGTGAAGTTCGAGACCTGCAGGTCGCAAGAGACTTGCAGGTTGCAAACGTCTCTTGCTGATGAGCCTTGGCTCAAGATACTCGTTCACTCTCCCCACCTAACAACCTGGGCAGGTTGCCGTTCCTTTACAGCAGATTCTACTATTCAAATAAAATTTATTCATGAGGACTCGGAAAATGACCTCGTTTTGGTACCTATCATGTTTTACTCAGAGTTACTCATGTAAGGAGTACAGTAGACGTCTGTCATCTACCGAACCCTGACTGTACACAAAGATAATACAGGTCAGTAGTGTGATTCTGTACAAAAAAAATAACCAACCAATGTTGACGTCACAGCAAGGTGACGGTGTGAGGTTGTGAATTGTTCAAAACAAGGGGAGATGCTGTCTGGTATAAGAAAAAGTGGTTTTGAGCAAAAATAGGCACTGACGTCACAATGAGAGGCTATAATGTGGGCTGTGAGATGAAATAAACATGGAATTTGGTTTAATGCGACTAACCAATCAACTTGCCTTTTGAAGGAGAGGTTTAGGCGGAGCGATGTACTCATCAATCGATTCGGGGTCCAAAATTACTAAGAAATGACATCCCTCTTTAATAAGTCAATAAAAACCTCAAAAAGCCACGTTTTTGACCAGTTTTTGGCCAGAAGCATCTATGCGTTTGAGGCGATCGGGCTGCTTACAAGTTAGGACCAACTAGATCCTATAAGAAGTCTACCTACGAAAGAGCAGCATTTTCACATCAATTCTAAAACCGGACGGTGGACGGACATAGCAGACTTAGAATCTATTCTCCCTTGAAACATAAAGAGAGGAAGTTTGAAGGCGGGCTACAAAAAATTGTAATAATCGAAATAATAAAGTAAAAACAAATTTGTTTGGTTTCAGTTGGAGTTAGCTCTGTAGATCTTACTGTAACTTGAATATTACTACTTGAATTTCATTACAGTGATTGTTCAAATATGTACCCTTGGAATACCTACTCATTAAAATACATAATATTTATAAAAACGTTTGCCAAGTGGGTGTGGCACATAGCTACATCGTATCCATAACATGACTGTATAGATCATTGAAAATTATTCTTGACTAAAGAACTTTGTTCAATTAGGCGAAGTAAATATTGAATTAGAGTAAATTTATTGTTATGCAGGAGCATAACTTGAAAAAATAAAGGTAGGCATGTTCAACTATTGACCAAACTATAAAATATACCTAATAATAAAAATTGACATTGACGCTGAATGGATAGATGACTGAATTGATAAATAATTATTATGACATTTCTAAAAATGAAATATAAGCATCGTTCAATGACGAAGCTCGAGGCTAAAACTTTATTTTCTCTTTATTACTCACGAGGTCCATCTTTACATCAGTCCGAACAGTCCCTGAAAATTTCATCGAAATCAGTCATGAACTCCCGGAGTTATGCGTGTAACAAGGATTTCACGTTTACGGATGCGCAGAGGCTACTATTGATCCGGGGGTCATGAAACTTATAGGTGATCATCTACACATCAAACCGCACAATCCCTGAAAATTTCATCAAAATCGGACAATAACTTCGTGTAGTTTTGCCCGTAACAAGGATTTGCTGACAGACAGACAGACACGGAACCAAAATTGTTCAGAAAGGTCTAAAACGCAAAATGCGAGTGGAATTTTTGATTTTGGAGACAAAAAAAATTGCACATTCCGAAAGTGAAAACAATGCTTCCGCTACCTTGGTAGACTCGGAATCAAAATACTTAAAATACATATTATACCAGTAAAATGTGGAAGAGCGTTGCAGTGGTGGTGGAATTCTAGTTCTGTTACTAATTCTATTGGTATCAGTCCTAGGCTTTAATGTACTTGCTATACAACCACGGCATTAAAACAATTCAAACGAATACATCAGCAACATGATGTAGGATGTAATGAGACAAAATTATGGTTTTGAAAATTCTCGTTTTGTGAGGTTTCACCTGTACTGAAATCCTGAACTAACATACCGATCTTTCAACGGAGTATAAGTTATGTTTGCCCTATTAAGAAACTGATTGATTAATCAATTCTTTAGGCAATGTATTGATGAATCTAACTCCTTTTCCAGGGCAAGAAACAACACAAGCCGCTGTTTTTCAACCCCAAAATAGAAGCTTTCGATCAGGACACGGCCATCAACGCTACTGTCCGATACGACATCGTGACGGGGAACGAGCACCAGGTCTTCTCGATGGACCCTCAAAACGGCACCATCTTCCTCGACCGCGAGATCGATCTTGACACACTACGAGGGAACATGTTCACTTTACAGGTAAGCACTGTTCATTACGCCATCAAGTTCATCTACTTGGAAACCATGAAAAGCTAGTATAAACTGACCGATGAGTCCATTAAACAAATATATTAAGCTCTCGCCTATACATAACATAAGTTTTCTTAGTCAACTCATTCAAACTATCCTCAGGAACTGCAATAGTAAAAAAACTTACTGCAGCAATAGTCCACAATCCAGTTCTGCACTGTTCATTAAGTCATCAAGTTCATCTACTTGGAAACCATGAAAAGCTAGTATAAACTGACCGATGAGTCCATTAAACAAATATATTAAGCTCTCGCCTATACATAACATAAGTTTTCTTAGTCAACTCTGTTCATTCAAACTATCCTCAGGAACTGCAATAGTAAAAAAACTTACTGCAGCAATAGTCCACAATCCAGTTCTACAGCAAATGCTTCTACAACACAAGTTATCGAATTGAAGTTAACTTAGCTTGTTGCACTCACCGTATTAACATTTAATTATCAGAGTTCATTTTTGAAGTCCTACAAACATTTTCGACGAAACGTGTGTTTACCGAAAAAACTATTCTTTATAGAAATAGGCTATCCTTAAGTAATAATAAGATTAGTTTAGAAAGTCTCAATAAATTTGGAAAACAGGTTCATTCGAAATGAGATTTACGGAAATGGTGCGTGGATACCTGAGCTTAAACTTAAACTCTTAGAATAAACTCTTTGAAAATAAACTTAAATTGCACAAAATGAATAGTTAATTAATGAATTTTGTTGTCCTACCAAAGAATAAATTCCAATCAACTTGTGCTCTTAGGTGGAGTTCAGAGAAGAAAAAAATCAGAATACGGCCAAGCAAAGCGGCAATAATTTAATGTTGCAATAAATCAGAAGAAATATATCCGCAACCGCTATGAATAAGTGGTCAATTCAATTCTATCCAGAAATAGTTTCATCTTCATTATGGACTAGTTTAATGGCCCTGCGACGCAGGTTAAACAGAAATAGGTTAATAACACAATGAGGGAGTATAAAAACAATACGCTAAGTCAAAAAATCGTATATCCCAAGTCCCGGAGGAGGGGAGCACGTCGGTTGCCCTGGGAGATGCTCCGCCCCGCTGGGGCCCTCTCCCCTTCACCGGCGGGGTCGGGGGGGGAGGGGGGAAGAATTTCACCCGTCCATCGTCACCACCACCTGAAAAGCGGATATACCAACCTCCTCTGATATTTTCGTCTATATATAGTGTTGATGATGATGATAAGCGACGTAAGGCCTTGGCTTGAAACGGATTTATTGTCATGTGCGTTTTTATTCATCTCAAGATTTGAAAACCTTAGTTGGTTAGGGCATGTTAACTGAATACACACGGATGTTTCAATGTGAAAATGTGGTGAATTATTGAGGACAAACAGTTCTGTCTCGGCGAAGTGACTAACTGCACGTGTGTGGTTGAGGATGAAGAATGTATGAATGGCTTCCTCACAATTATTAGGATAATTATTATCCTACTAGTTTCACCTAAATTATATTTGTCACGAGCAATGACTTGGAGGGAAGTGTAGATAGAATTATAACAATGGAATGATAAATATACAAAATACGTAGTTGCTTCTCATTTTACACGTAGTTGTGTAAATTTATATAGTTGGGGGTGCTTTCACATTCCCTCCAAGCAAGGCTCGACTCTTGGAGGCCATGGCGATGGGTGTTTACCGTTGTATAACTTAATCCTGATTTTATGTGAAGGTTCAAATTTGATTTCAACGTTCTTTAACAAAATCCTGATTTTATGTGAAGGTTCATATTTGATTTGCCATGTATAATAGGCAAATTTCCACTTATTCTCCGAAGCGACAGATATATTGAAACATCGACAAGCGATATACAAGTATCCATAACATATACTCACAAAAGTTACAAAAACCACCAATTACTGTAGATTTAAGTGAAGATAAATTGTCAAATTGAAACCAATTATTAATTTTCCCAAAAATAAAAGCCACTGCTCCAATATAAATCCTTTTATAAATGTTGCAAGCCTGGAAGCTGTGAGTCATTACCAATTAAAATCATTAAAAAACGCTGCAAATTCTTTCACTGGGGTTTATTATTCAATGATTCATGATTTGAATTTCTACTAAGCTTTGGAGTGTGCGTGTTTCACAGGTGATAGAGCGATTATTGAATTTCAGGAGATATGCATAGAGCACGTAAATCTGTTCTCAACCAAAATACCTATTTGGATTGTTCAGTTGATCATATTTGTGTGCCTCCTGAAATTCAATAATCGCTCTATCACCTGTGAAACACGCACACTCCAAAGCTTAAGTAGAAATTCAAATCGTGAATCATTGAATAATAAACCCCAGTGAAAGAATTTGCAGCGATTTTTTGGAAAACTATTCTATTTGAAAATTTTAAATTTCGTAAGATGGAGCATACATATCAGAATGCTTCATTTCGTGTATCGGCTGTAAACCGTGAGACGGAGTATGCATATCAGAATGCTTCAACCCGTGTATCGGCTATAAACCCTTTTAGGAGTTCACTCCAGTATCCACATTACTACATCACTAGGTTACCGCGATCAAAACAAAACAGAAAAAAAAAACTCTTGTGTTTATTTTGATCGCAGCAACCTAGTGATGTAGTATATGTGGATGCAAATCTTGGCACCATAAATCAGGCCATACATCGAGAATGGTTTGAGCTACGGACCTCGGGAGGGGCTCATTCGATTCCTCATGGAAATTTCTTTAAACAAAGTCCAAATTTAGGCCGCCTTGACTTTTTTGAGGTTTTTAGGGATTTTACAAAACTTTGACAACCCTTAAAGGGCACTTTAAATTAAGTGAGAGAGCTGGCTAAAGAATTTGGCGTTGTCGGACCAACATGGATTTTTCCTGAAAATTTTTTTTTTTGCTCAGCCATTTGGGAGAAATCGTGTGCGTACGGCGGACGGACGGATGGTATTATTTTTATTGACCCTAATGAAACCGAAATTTTCAGGGGGCGTTAAAAAAATTGTTTCAAGAGCTATTACAATGGTTTATTATTGAATAATAAACCAAAATTAGTTAGAAATAGATCGGGTTACTGTGTAAATCTTGGGAAAGGGAAGATTTGACGCTCCCAAGTGTTGCTCTCATTGTAGTACCAATTAAAATAAGTATAAACAACTTCAATTGTTGATCATTGATTTGGTCCTGTCACCAGTTAACTTGTTGAATGCAGCCCTCATCAAGTATGTATCTGGAACGTATTAATTTAGGTAATTAAGGATCGCACACCCTCGTCACATTTCTATCGGTTGAGGCGTAGGTGAAATGACTTGTTATTTTTAAGCTATAAAACGTCCGGGGCAAGTTAATTTCACTCAAACCACCCAATCTTCCACAGTTTTTAAAATGCAAATTCGACCTGATAACTTTTTGATGAGGCTGTATTTAAATACTCAACTGGTCTTTTACGTACTTGATCAGAAGGGGCGGGGGTGTGGCGATCAAAAACTGCTATTACTGCTGTGCTTCTCATCTGTTAGCAAACTTCTTACTTATATTTGATCATGTTTCTCGTTAGATACAAGCAACTCAACTGGACAATCCACTCAAGACTGGAGTGGCTCGTGTGGAGGTCGAAATCCTGGATCTCAACGACAACCAGCCTCAGTTCGAAGTAGAGATGTACAATATCAGCATTGTCGAGAACCTTCCGAACGGGTTCAGCGTGTTACAGGTCATTGCCACGGACATCGATCAGGTCAGTATGTATTGTAAGAACTCTAGAATACGTTTGAATGGTGTCAAACGGTTTCTAGAGAAGCATTTTGACAGTGGTCTTGTTTGTTGGAATATCAGATCATTTGCACGTTTATGCATATTATTTACATAACAATGTCACTCTAGACGTTAATGAGAGGACAAACATAGCTTTACCGAACTTATAGTTTAATGAACGTTGCCGGATGGATATTATCTCGCCCGCTCACGTTCTGACCACTGGCGAGAACATTAAGCGCTATAGAGGCTCAAGAACAAACATCCTTTTACTACAGGAACAATTCCAATTCTATAGATAGATCAACAGGTCTCTGTTAGGCTATAAACTACTGTACAGGAGGTTATGAGGTCGAATCCAGTAATTGGTGTTAATTTTATTGTTGTGGTTTACACATTTCAACATATAATGCAGGTTTTTACATCAAAACGCAGAGACAGTAATTTAAAACAAATTTCGATCTATTTGTCTAACTAATCTATACATTACTAGAAGGATTGTTAATTTAGGATATTTTTTGCGAGCATCCAGACCAACAAACTAGACAGAACACAGAAGGTAACGGGAAAAACAAATGAACGAAACACTATGAAAAGACGAAGAAAGATGCCGTTTCGAACACAAGGCAACGAACACAAGACGATAACAGCGATTGATAAAAGCTATTCTGAAACGTTCGGCAACCTTCGTGGGGGAGCCGAAGCTATGTTAGTCCTCCTATTAACGTCAGTGTCATAGAATGAAATATTAACTGCATTTCTTACGAGTACAACCGAATTTTCTCTTGAGATTCATGATCCTTACTAAACGTTGTAATGTATCTACGCATCGGTATTGAACTCATTCAAACCTGTTGTTATTTGATGCCTTTCAGCAACATAGCCGCCAATTAAAATTGTATGTGCCTTTTAGTAAGCACCTTGGTAGCTTCATCAAAACCTAATAAATTGTCCCTAAATTCCAATTGTTTGAGCACTCTCGAGTTGCGTCTCTGGTCATTCACACTGATGTGTTAATTTCAGAGATGGCCCGTAATCAACGATAATTACGATTATAATTATTATAATCAGACGCATGAAATTACGATCGTAATCCCAAGTATGGTAACGATTGCAATGATAATCACAGGTATGATTATGATTACAGTGTAATCAACGACAACAATGATATATTTACAGCTATAATCATACCACAATCTTACGATTAGAGTCGTATTTTAAGGCTCTTAACGCTCAGGACGTCAAAACTTCTTTGTCTATACCTACGCCACACTGTGCTTGATAACTGTTCGTGTTTCGCGGATGTTTTTGCACGTAAACAGATTTTGGCCCATCATGTCAATAATCAGACTAGTCTATCCGTCGCCTTGAATTCTTATTCCATTCTGGAACAGCTGAAATCTAAATTCGTACCCGAGTGACAACATTCGCAAAACACGACGAAGTTTGAAGCACTATATGAAGTAGGTGTAACGGTGCGCTGAAAAACCCAGAATGTACCACTATAATCACGCAATTTACCTGTGATCTCGCTGTAATTTTGATCATATTAGGAGAAGCCATCTTCGATGTTCCACCGTATGAATTTAGAATGACGTCACACAACTAATCGTGTATTGTCATCCAATCTAAACGTGCATACGGATTTTCAGCTTAATCGGTTGAGAGTATCTACTTCAAAATCGGGTCGCAAGATTCCACCCGAACATCATTCCATAAATACATTGCAAGATAAATAAAAGCTATTAATAAAACTTTGAGAATATTTGGGAAATATTGAAGAGGTGGATTAGTTGAGGAGCTTACTTTCAAACAGGCACATATCCATTACGACAAAATGTTCAGGAAGTGAAAAAAAAAAAAAAAAAAAAAAAAAAAAAAAAACGATTTGCAGATTAGTGTAGATGTTTTTCTACAGTTTCTCATCGGAGTAATGTGTGAGAAGGCACAGATAAAGATGCCTCAGAATATGAATCAATTTTCTCCAAAACACGAGGCTGTATATCCATTTTCACTTTGGAAATGTGCCCTTTTGATCAAAACTCATGGATTTGTGCCTTTTTGAAAAAAAAAAAAAAAAAAAAAATTCATTCTCCATTCTGTAGGTTTTATTGAAAACTTTACCTGACTCCATGTTTCCATTTGTCATGCCTGCCATCTATCGAGTCTCGTGTAAATATTCAACGTCAAAACGAAGGCGCAATGCTTCTTTTTGGATATGTGCCTTTTTGAAAACCCACGACTTATCGCCTGACGAAATTCGGAGGATATGTGCCATTTCGATTGCAAGGCACTGAAAAAAACGTCTGCCAAGTGGGTGTGGCACATAGCTTCCGCGTATCCATAATGACTGTATAGATCATTGAAAATTGGTATTGACTAACAAACTCCGTTCAATTAGGCGAAGTTAATATTGAATTAGGGTAAATTTATTGTTACGTAGGAGCATAACTTGAGAAAATAAAGGTAGGCACGTTCAATTATTGAACAAACTATAAAATATACCAAATCCGAACAATCCCTGAAAATTTCATCGAAATCGGTCAAGAACTCCTGGAGTTATGCTTGTGGCAAGGATTTCACGTTTGCGCATGCGCAGAGGCTACTATTGATCCGGGGGTCATGAAACTCATAGGGGACCATCTACGCATCAAACCGAACAATCCCTGAAAATTTTATCGAAATTGGTCAAGAACTCCCGGAGTTATGCGCGTAACAAGGATTTGCTGACAGACAGACACGGAACCAAAATTGTTCAGAAAGGTATAAAACGCAAAATGCGAGTGGAATTTTTGATTTTGGAGACAAAAAAATTTTCACATTCCGAAAGTGAAAACAATGCTTCCGCTACCTTGGTAGACTCGGAAGCAAAATGTAGGGGACGGATTTGTTACCTTTTGATGCAAACACATAACTTTAGCCCCGGAATTGACGTGGATGTGTTCTGTTTTGTTCGGAAATGATAGGGGGATCTGATTCAATTCATGTTCAGAGATAGAAAATTGAGAAAAAAAACGTTTTCTCCCAGATTTGGATATGTGTTTTTTTGAAAGTAAGCTCCTCAGTTGTCCAAATTCTGAAGAAGAAACGTTAATTGTAAATACCCATTTACGCATGCCCCATTTGGTAGGTCATTTTAATCCATTCATCAAACTGAGTTGTAACGCTCTAGGGTGACAACGGCGAGTTCGTCTACCACTTGGTCGACCCCAGTCAAGCGTTCAGCGTGGACAGTCGCACCGGTTGGTTGACGGTCCGGAACCAAGCGAAACTGGACAGGGAAGTGCGTCCTCAGCTCAACATGCGAGTTCTAGCTAGAGAGAAGATGCCCAGTGTCGTCAACCCCAACGTGTGAGTATGAAACTTACAGTAGAATTTCTGCAGTCTCCCATCTGACTTAAAAATCACGGGGCATTCTTGTGACGTTATTATTTAAATGATTAACAGGAGTACAATCCAGTTCTTAGCGACCGACCCGACAGTTCCCCCCCCCCCCTCGCACAACACTCCTTAAACTAACCTTCGGGTGGGGTCCTTCCGCCCTTTGTTATCCCGGCATCACCACTTTTCCGTCCGCCCGAGGGGGGTCATTCGTGTACCTGCCAACACCCCCCCAGCCGTAGCTTTCATCTCTGTTCACTAGCTCCCCTCCTCTGAGCTAGAATCCCATATTACCTACCGTAACGACCCCACAGTTCCCCCCACTCAACACTCAACTAACCTTCGGGTGGGCTCCTTCCGCCCTTTGTTATCCCGGCATCACCACTATTCCGTCCGCCCGAGGAGGTCATTCATGTACCTACCACCTTGGTAAGCACTAGCCTCTCTCGTAGCTTTCCTCTCTATTTACTAGCTCTCCTCCTATGAGCTAGAATCTCATATTTGTAGGTTGCATACGCAATTTTTCATCTTCGGTACTTAAATGTGTAAAATTAATCATTTAAAAGATCTGGCTGTAGAACCATAGAGGTATACTGTCTTTTTTTTCTTTTTCTCCCACAGAGCGCTTATTGGAAGGATTCTGGGCTAAAATTGCAGCTTTTCAAAATAAATCGTATTTTCAAGTAAAATTCAAGAATTTACTAACTAAATTCAAGATTTTCCAAGTCAAATTCAATTTTTTCCTTATTTTTTTCTTTCAAATTCTATAGTTTTCCAACAAATTTAAGATTTTAAAAAACTAAATTCGATTTTTTTAACCAAATTAAAGATCACCTGTATTCAAAATCAAGGGGATGCGTTCTTGTGATGTTCTCGTACATCCCGCGTATTAGAAAGATTCTGGGTTAAAAGCGCAGAGCCTTTATTAATGCATTCTCACAATATGCTCAAAATATGTACTACTTTCATGTCAAATTCAAGATTTTGCCAGTCAAATTGATGATTTTTGAAACAAAATTTACGATTTTCCCACCAAGCAATTTATCTTGAAACCTTTTTACGATAGACGAAAAGTGTATCTGCTTGTTGCTTTATGAGAGATTGATACAAGTGGAAATTTTGTTCATGATATGGAGTTAAATAAGACACTAGATATTCAAGATTGAAGATCAACACTAGATAGGTACTTTCAAGTGTTAAGTTATGGGATATTGCTACAAGTGGAGACCTCCAGCTTTACTTAAGCTCATATCACTGCATTCTAATGGAGTTTCCAAGAACCACGAGTTGGGCCAGCCTCCCGTCGCGCTATTCTCGCGTTACTTGGTGATTGCAAGTTTCACTGGTTCAAAGTTCACCGTGTCACTCTTAAGCGATTTTTCTAATTAGACCCATTGCAATAGCTTTATATTTTTGAATAGACCGCCCTTGCCCATGCAAGTTACGCGGTCTACTGAAACAGTAGTACTGATGTGTAATTACATTCTGTCCAAGGTAGGGCTGGGATATCGAATGATATCGATGATATATCAAATAGATTTTCCGGAAGCGGGATCGCTAAAATATACCTGGCGGCCACATCTACATCAATCCCGTCTGAACGCTTGTGTTCCCAGGCGGGGAATATCATCAACACATTTCGGAACGGTTGACGGCATGAGCGGCCCCGCGGGCAAGTCGGGGTACATGAGCACTTCAGGTACATGAGCACACTCAGTGTGGGAGCACTTGTACCAGCGGCCCCGGTCGGTCTTGGCTTACATGTACGAGCGGCCCCACGGAAATATGGGAAATGAAACCAATAGCACCAACTCGAAACTTTTTTCATGCCTATAATTTATTGCTCTAAAATGAACACTGTCAAAACATGCAAATAGACAATCACAGTCACATGACTCCCGACCCAAGTAGGTACTTCTCAGTTATTCGTTCTGGCCTGGTACTTATAAGAAACGATTCGGACATACTTGGCTAGGGTAACCGTTTACCAACATCATATCTCGATTTCCACGCGAACTTTTCGTTAACAAGGCTACTTCGGAATCCATCTTCGCTCGGATTCCTTCCAATCACTGGATTCAACTGGCCTGAGGGCCTTTGCTCGAGCCGGGCAGCTCGTACCATTTCTAATCTGAGCCCTTTGTCCAGGCAGGGCCGCTCGAACATGCCTATGACTCCAAAACATCGCCTTCCCTTCATACGGGGACGCTCGTACAAGTACCCCATTGAACAAGCTCTTGTTCCTACGTTCGGTTGGATAAGAATTTCACTTATGACGTTCCTTTTATCGCTTCAATTGTACGAGAATGATTGTAAAATGTCTAAAAAAAGACTCACATTTTTACAGTTTCATACATTTGGGGACAAAAAACAAGCTCTTTTTTTGTTCCTACGTTCGTTTGGAGAAAAATTTTACTTTTGACGTTCCTTTTATTCGTTTTAATTGTACAATAATGTTCATAAAATTGGTACGAAACCCACATTTTCGCGGTTTCATAAATTTGAACAATAAGTTTCCTACCTACATAAAATCAAGTTCTTGTTCTTACGTTCGATTGGAGAAGAATTTTAATATTGATGTTCCTTTTATTCAGTTTAATTGTACTATTATGTTCGTAAAATTTGTAAGAAACACATTTTCACGGTTTCATACAGCTGTACAATGATTTTCGTACTAAAATTTGTTTAAAAAATAAATAATAAAATGTTTGTTTTTGAATAAATTGCCCAATGACTTTCCAAATTTGGAGAAAAAAAAGCCAATAACACCGGATATCGAAAGGCAAATATCGATATTCCGATATTATCGATACCGATATCACAGCCCTACATCATTTCCTCTTCTCTTTTCAGATGTTTTTATTTTATTAGGCATTGTTTTTTAGTGAAATTCCCTTTTGATTTCCTTTTGAGGGGGGTTTCAGACTAGATTACGCAAGGTAGACACCTCTGTTTAGAAATATCTAGGCAAACAAATGAAGTAAGCAAATGGAAACTACAATGTAATGAAGTTCGGCACGACCATTGGCTTCTTTCAATGACAATAATGAGGTAGGTATAATTTTCATAATATTTTGTCACGCTCAGTCGGATGCAGCTGGCCCCACTTCTGAGGGCGACCATCACTTGAATCCCGTTGAACCAAAATGATGTAGCCGTGGCCGAGAGCATGATCACTTGATTCCCTGACGCGCCGGGGCAGTTCAAGAATCGGGTTCGGCAGGATGACACTTGACTCCCGCAGAGTTATCAAACAATCCCATTGAATGTAGGTCGATGCCAAAAGATATGAATATGTGAGAGAAGCTTAAACGTTCAAATGGTTATGTGTTCCTATCAATGTTTTCCCTTTTGTGGATATCTTCCTCAGTAGTATCGTCCAAACCTTCACATGAGTGCAACTGTGGTAGCTGAGGCCCTACATATTTGTGGGCTTGCAAGACGGCGGATTTGACTAGTACCACAAATGCATGTGAGTCCTTCAACGCCACATACAACCGAGAATTCAACCACCCTAATTACAACATCTACCTACTTGACGGTTGTAAACAGTTCTAAGTCTGTGAAGTGGGAAAGAAAAGATAGTCGATTTGTCAACAACAATGGCGCACAGCCGCTAAAGACCTTGCACAAGGGTCGCGGTACGCGCTACTGTTGAGGAAGATAGACACAGAATGTGGATAATACACTCGGAAAGTGCTGTGCCCGAGCCGTAGCCTGAAAAACTACATTCAAATATTCGGAGGCAATCTCATGAATGGATGAATGCCTTTTTGATATGAAAGAAAAAATGTCCAGCGGCTATTTGCTGCAGGATATGTTCCACTTTGGTGTAAATGAACTGCCCGAAAATAGGGACCAGATATATGCCCTTCTGGTGGCAAAGCCAATGTTTACACTCACCTTCAATTGGGATAGAAACCTTCTCGGGATGGAATAGATGTACAGGTCAATAGGTCTCATCCCAAAGATACGCAAAACGCAAAAAAACGTAACGTAGGTTGCGATCCAAGTACTCAAAACATTTTGAGTATCCAAAAAGTTCGGAAATGGCGCGTAAAGTTCGCGGAAGGGCGAAAAAGTGTGAGTGATTTGCCGCGTAGTGGACAACCAACGAGCGCTCGCCGAGGTGAAGTCGTCGATGCCATTGAAGAAATTCTGCTTAGTGACAGCCGGTTCACAATCGACGTAATTGTAACGCTATTTAAAAAACCAACTGGAATTGAATGCGGTTGACACTCAGATTCTCATATTTGTATCATAGAGATCGAGACAATTAATTGCACCACTGCCATTTTAGGTCAGCGACTGGATTCTTCGTACAGTCATCTTGTTCAAACCCATCTAATTCCGGACCTGGTTCTTTTTTAATCTCATCTGGCCATTGGAATCAATATGGTTAGATCGTTCCTACCCCGAGTGCATTAAAAGCACTGCTGGTTTGAAACTGCCAAAGCTGTTTGGTAGTGGTTTGGAAGCTTGTGGTTAGGATACCAATTTCATATGCCTGTCCGCTGAGCTGGTAGCCCTACAGCTAACAGCTTATCCCCGGATACCGCGGAGATTGTTACTTATTCTGTTTATTGTGTGCAGATGAGCGAATGTAAGCCCATGTCCATCTGCTTCGGTTCTTTGCAATTTTAGTATCAAGAGGGGCACAACTTTCAAGCTCCTGAACAGGGCATAATGGATCTTCATATTCTTCTATGTCCAAGCAAAATGTTCTATGTACAAGCATAGGGAAACGGAAATAATTAATAATAAATACCCTGTATGCCTCCAAGTTCTTCAGCCTGATATTTCAATTAATTGGTATTTTGTTTTCGTTTTCTTCAGAGAATCTTTTGTGAACGTTGAAGTGACGTTGCTAGACGCCAACGATAACAACCCGACGTTTACGCCAAGCAATCTCTACGAGTTCACAATTTCTAACGTCGCTCCTATCGGTCATCTCATTGGAAAGGTAAGTGACAGGAACAGCTAAGTACTTTGGTATATACGCTGTGTATACGCTGAGTCAATGATGCCAAAACAAAAATCACAATCAACCGTCTTTAAAAAACGAAAAGCCAATCAAGAAACAAACAAAAACGCTGCAAATTCTTTCACTAGGGTTTATTATTCAATTAGCTTGCGTTCATGATTTGAATTTCTACTAAGCTTTGGAGTGTGCGTGAATTGAATTTCAGGAGATATGCATAGAGCACGTAAATCTGTTCTCAACCAAAATACCTATTTGGATTGTTCAGTTGATCATATTTGTGTGCCTCCTGAAATTCAATAATCACTCTTATCACCTGTGAAACACGCACACTCCGAAGCTTAGTAGAAATTCAAATCATGAACGCAAGCCAATTGAATAATAAACCCCAGCGAAAGAATTTGCAGCGTTTCATGCGTATCAGAATGCTTCAACCCGTGTATAGGCTACAAAGCCTTTTAGGAGTTCACTCCAGTATCCACATTACTATATCACTACATCACTAGGTTACTGTAATCAAAACAAAAACAATAATAAACCAAAAAAAACGCAAATGTTGGCACCATAAATCGGGCCGTATATCGGGAATGGTTTGAGCTACGGACCTGGAGAAGGGCTCATTCGATTCCTCATGAAACGTTCTTCAAAAAGAGTCAAAATTTAGGCCGCTTCGGTTTTTTGAGATTTTTAGGGATTTTACAAAACTTCGACAGCCCTTAAAGGGCACTTTAAATTAAGTGAGAGTGCTGGCTAAAGAATTGGGGCGTTGTCTGGAGATACTTATTTTTGCTCTCATGACCGTAGAGTTTTAAGTATTAAGGGTGTCGCCATTCCCAGTAGCTCGCTGTACTTCTTTTTCAGTTTGAAAGTTTTTTGGTTTCCTGTCCCATCAAGGGCAGGAATAATCAAGGCACAATTGTCCCTGTCAGACTTGATTAACAGATAACAAAATACGATTCCCATTAATTTGATTCGTGGATATAGATAATGTGTTTGTATGGGTGAGCAATGCAACTCACTCATTATTTTATTACACATTATTTATTTATTTATTGGCATAAAATACAAAACAAAAATTTATTATTCTTATACAAATTGCATTATGCCCACCAATGCTTAAGTTCAGTTGAACTTGTGTTCCCTGGTGGAGTCATGTCTTCTTCACATTAATACATGTAAATATTCAAAAAATAAACTTGAAAACAAAATAATGAGCCAGGAAAAAGTCAAACTGTCCTCGCAAATAATTCGTGAAGAACACAGAATAACAATTCAAGGTATATTCTTAAATCTGAACACGATTTCTAATAATTGAAAATAAATGTTTTTTCAGACCGTCACCAGAGCGAAAATCAGCCAAAATAATTCTATGTTCGTATAGAAATTTCAATGCTGCAACATAAGCATTTTGCCGGAAAATACGTGTAATTAGCTCAGCAGATGTATTAGCTCATGCGTCTACATTCTGAAAATATAATTTATTGGTACAACTAAGCACATGCAATGTACATGGTAACCTATAGGGTACCTAGGCACCTGCTTCAGTATTTAAAGCATTTTTCTTTTATAAGGTGGAAGCCGTGGACCCGGACCTGGGGAGAAATGGGATGGTCCTGTACGAGATGAAGCGAGGCAACAAGACCTCTCACGCGGTTCCTTTCATCGTCTCTCCCAAGACCGGCGAGATCCGGGTGGCGGACAGCCCGATACCCGTCGGCCGGAAGGCGCTCTTCGTCGAGGCCTCCGACCAGCCCGCCAACCCGTCCGAGAGAAGATTCTCGCTTGCTGTAGTGACTGTCGACGTTATCGTGTCAGGTACGTCCAGCAGAATATCTGACCTATCTACTTGAACGTCCATATAGCTTGCTTATGGAACAACTACCTTAGTAAAAGCATAAAACAGGGTTGGTTAAGGAAATAAAAACAAAGTGACATAATTCAGCATATTCTTGGTTAATAACATTTAATATACATCTTCCGGTATGGAAATTAAGCCATTTCCATAAGCCAAAACCTTAAGAACCCCTCCGAGCAAAAACACTAACAATCACCACACATAATCTTTGAGATACGTAGGCGGACGTCTGTCTCTTTGAAGTCGACGAGTTCCATCATTCAATCGAGGCCCAGGACGGAATTGTGGCGGGTTTCCGGATTGGTGATCAGTGGGAGGACGTTGGCCTGGTCGGGGAACGTCGAAAATAACTGAACGACGCCCAACACGAGACGCCGGGTCTGCCACCGATGACTGTGGTGAAACAACACGAGTCGAGACAAGCTGATTAACGTGACGCTTCAGCGATCGGCCACAGTCGAGCTGAACAATGTAGTGACGAGACCCCAATCTCTTCGTAATGACACCAAACTGCCATATCTCACGATTTTGGACATAACCACGCGACTGTACTCTCTCCCCCACAACAAAACCACGCACTGGAGGCTTAAACTCAGTGGACTTCGTCGGTTTGTTGGGGAACAAGGCATCCAGCTGGATTCTCATACGTCGATTAAGGTAAAGCTCAGCTGGTGACAACCCTGACGCAAGAGGAGTTGCACGGTAACGGAAAACAATTCTCTGAATTTTCTCAGCCATTGATCCTGGTTCGTTAATAATGGAAGAGAGCCGCTGCTTGAAAGTCGCCACATTCCTCTCAGCCAGTCCATTGGTGGCTGGATAGCCTGGAGCAATCAACTTCTGAAAAGTGCCACAGGAGAGACAAAATGCCTTGAACTCTTCACTTGTGAAGATTGATGCATTGTCACTCACAAGGAATTCTGGGTATCCATGGAAAGCGTATATGTCCCGGAGTAGACCAATTGTGATGGCAGTAGTAGGTCCTTGTTTTATTGACCTGACCTCAACCCACTTTGACTTCGCGTCCACGACAATTAGGAAATAATGCCCCTGAAACTCACCCGAAGTAAAGTAAGTCGATTTGAGAAGTTTCTGTACCAGTAACTTCGCACGAGTCGTTCGTGGAGAGTCTCCGGTTTTTGTCTTATGTATAACTCGAAGTTTGTCCGTTTGTCTTCATGGATAGCTAAACCGCTGAATTGATTATGATAATAATTACTCCATTGTGATCAGAAGTTCCAGAAAAGGATTCTTTCAATCTTAGATGTTGCACAACTTCTTTCTTCACATGAAATCTGCCTTTCGTAGTGACAATGAAAGGTGAATGAACACGTTCGTTAGCAGGAAAAGTGACGATTAAAAAAAGTCCTTGAGGCTTCGTCGGAAATACATTGCAGCAGTGTAAGGTCTTCTTTTATATCAAATACCAATATTTATAGCTCAAAATCTTATGTGATT
Source organism: Creontiades dilutus (assembly GCA_031894815.1). NCBI lineage: Eukaryota > Metazoa > Arthropoda > Insecta > Hemiptera > Miridae > Creontiades > Creontiades dilutus. Next base: position 33,605 of record JAVIWC010000946.1, on the reverse strand, counting down.
TCAGATAAAATAAATGTTCCTCCGGATTTCATTGGAGCCCCATACGAATTCTGGGTAGGAGATGACGTCGCGATCGGCACAAGCGTAGGCCAAGTGAGAGTCACGGAAGCTGTCGACAAATCTAGGGCCGTCTATGACCTGCTCCACAGTTACCACGATGGGGGTAAGATTTCATTTCCTACTCGATTTAGATAGTAAATAAGAAGGAAGGAAGAAGGATATTCTGTAACAGTAAGTATTGACGTAAGATTACTGTGGAAATGTCAGACTAGAAACTGTCCAGGCTGTAAGAAGTCAGAAGTTGTCAGACTACAAGATGCCATTGATTCAGGGGCGGTGAGACTATTTGAAAATTAAGAAAGGTGTCTAGTGGGGAATGGGGAGAGGAGGGTGGGCTGTGGGTTCTGAGAAAAATTTGAAGAGTCGATCGTTAGAATATGGAAGTAAAAACCAAATCGGTGTATATTATTCTCAAATTATAACTGTTTATTATTACCTACATTAAGGGGTAATTCCATACAACCATATAATCTATTGTTTTCTATAAGCTTCCTATATATATTTTTGCTCATATTATTGCTTCCGAGTCTACTAAAGTAGCGGAAGCATTGTTTTCACTTTCGGAATGTGAAAATTTTTTGTCTCCAAAATCAAAAATTCCACTCGCATTTTGCGTTTTAGACCTTTCTGAACAATTTTGGTTCCGTGTCTGTCTGTCAGCAATTGCTTGTTACGGGCAAAACTACACGAAGTTATAGTCCGATTTTTATGAAATTTTCAGGGATCGTGCGGGTTAGGGTGTAGATGGTCCCCTATAGGTTTCATGACCCCCGGATCAATAGTAGTCTCTGCGCATGCGCAAACGTGAAATCCTTGTTACGCGCATAACTCCGGGAGTTCTTGACCAATTTCGATGAAATTTTCAGGGATTGTTCGGTTTGATGTGTAGATGGTCCCCTATGAGTTTCACGACCCCCGGATCAATAGTAGCCCTCTGTCGTTTTCGCTCGGTCCCAATTTCACTCCATTTGTGCAACGAATTCCGGAAATTTCTTATTTTATGACGGAAAATGGGGTTTGGAGGGGTAAAGCCGAAAAAACTTGTTTCTTCCCGACAAATTTTATTTACGCTACTCTGGGCATCTTTCATTTTTTTCGTGATTTATTAATTGCAACTGATAAATCAAATACATTTTATCTAGCAATCCATCTTTCATGATCCCTATTTCGTTCAATCCCAATTTTAGTTGTGCAAAAAATGTAGCAAATTTCGCTTTCGCTGACAAGCAAAGCAAATCGTTTCAATCGCTGCTCACGCGAGAATTCTCGACCAATTCATGCCATTATTTTTTTGTTCAATTAAGATTTTGTTCGGTATTCAAAAATATTGTAGCTCATTCAATTTTAATATGGAAGGAGATGGATGGAGGGGATAATAGTGATAGATCGTTATTTCTTCACTATTTTCATATTGACTATTTTAAATAACATATTTCGACTCCAATTTTAGTCTAGTTGTGCAACGAACCTCAGAAATTATGAATTTTCTGTCTGTAGGTGATTATAGAGAATCCGTTCAAGCTCTGCTCATTAACCGTATACCTTCTGCGGAGTTTTTTTTTTTTTTCATAAATTCTATTAAGAACATTGTCTATTTTTGTAACATTTCGATCCAGTTGCGGAAGGTGTGAATGGAGAGAGTAATAATGATAAAGCATTAATTCTTTGCTATTTTCAAACTCTGCTTTAAAAAAAAACGCTGCAAATTCTTTCACTTTGGTTTGTTATTCAATCGGCTTGCGTTCATGATTTGAATTTCTACTAAGCTTTGGAGTGCGTGTTTCAAAGGATAGAGCGATTATTGAATTTCAGGAGATATACATGGAGCACGTGAATCTGTTCTCGACCAAAATACCTATTTGGATTGATCAGTTGATCATATTTGTGTTCCTCCTGAAATTCAATAATCGCCCTATCCTGTGAAACACGCAGACTCCAAAGCTTAGTAGAAATTCAAATCATGAACGCAAGCCGATTGAATAATAAACCCCAGTGAAAGAATACTTCAGCGTTTTTTTTATTGAACCTCAAAATCCCCCCACAATAAAAACATATAATTTATCAAGTCCTTTAGCACTCGTATTGCGTTAAAACTTCCCCAAATCCAAATTTAAACGATGTAGCCAAAGGTAGACAGATGTAGAGGGGGCACACAAATATCATCAACTGATCAATCCAAATAGGTGTTTTGGATGAGAACCGATTTACGTGGTCTATGCATATCTCCTGAAATTCGATAATCGCTCTATCACCTGTAAAACACGCACACTCCGAAGCTTAGTACAGATTCAAATCACGAACGCAAGCCAATTGAATAATAAACCCCAGTGAAAGAATACTTATTTACCCCAGTAATAATATTGAATAATAAACCCCAGTAATAATATTGAATAATATTTACCTATATATTATCAGAATGCTTCAACCCGTGTGTCGGCTACTAACTACACTACAAGTATTCACATCGGCTATCACTCCAGTATCCACATTCACTACAACTCGACGCTATCGGCCGGACATCACTAGGTTACAAACAAACAATAATAAACAAAAAAACAAAACAAATAATTTTTTGAACAATTCAAAAAAATATTTAGGCCGATTCGACAAGTCTTGAGTTTTTCAGGGATTTTACAAAACTTTTACAGCCCTTAAAGGGCACTTTAAAATCAGTGAGGGAGCTGGCTCAAGAATTGCTGCGTCGTCGGACCAAGATGGATTTTCCTGAAAATTTTAGATTTTTTGCTCCAGCCGTTTCGGAGATATCGTGCGTACTGCGTACGGCGGACGGAAAAATTTTTTATTGCACATTCGGATTCTACACCCTTTGAAACGTAAACCATGAATTTTCAGGGGGGTTAGAATTTTTTTTTTGACCAGAGCGATTAAGTACAATGGTTTATTATTGAATAATAAACCAAAACGTATTGTTCAAACCCAAGTTTTGTCTAACAAACCGTTTTCTGAAAGTAGGATGGGAGAGGGGGTTAATTGCCGATTCATTCGTGTGATGCTCATACCTACTAGGATCCTCAGCCTGTTTTCTCCCCTTTTTTTGTTCGATTAAGAGTTTGGTGTCGTACTTTAAAATATGTTGATAATTACGCTTTTTTAAGTCTGATCACACAAAAACCGGCTATAGGTTCCTCTGTAATGCACGCATTACTTATCAATTTAATTTTTAAACTTATCTTTCCGTAGTGCCTTTTGCCATCGAAGAGCGGTCTGGGGTCATCACTGTGGTTGACGACATCAGCAAGTACGACAACAACTTGTACGACTTTGAGGCCGTTGTCACCGACGAAAGGAAAGTCAACTTGGTCACCAACGTGACGCTTCACATCGTCGAATCCTCCGTCAATAAGTAAGTATTGATGAATATTATGATTAGTATTTTCTACAGTAGTAATTAGCAATTGATTAATATTTCAAGCAAAACTTACTTTCAATTGAACATCATTCAAATAAATTGATAGATGCACAATACACTTCCCATTCATGGTTATGGGATGTGGTGTAACCACTTTCATATGATACATCAGAGTGGGTTTCGTTCCTCTATGGGAACTTCTTCAGTCCTGTATATAGCATAAACATTTTTGTCAATATTAACTAAGTCTATTTTTATCATATTTATTTATTAATATGATTGTCAATGTTATTAAAATTAGTTTTTCTCACCTATTATTAGGTAAATATTGTGTAAGTATATCCAACCATCAACATCATCATCATCCAGTTCAACACACATAGGTTATTGGTGTAATCTTATCCTATAGGGAAAGAGTTGAGTTTATTTATTAATATAGTAGTAATATTCATAATTTATATTCATAGTTTATATTTGTTAATTATGTAAAAATTGAATTATACTTTTACTTTATTAACGTATTATGTAAAAATTGAATTATACTTCGATGGTTGGATATACTTACACAATAATTACCTAATAACAGGTGAAAAAAACTAATTCTAATAACATTGACAATCATAATAATAAATAAATATGATAAAAATAGACTTAGCTAATATTGACAAAAAATTTTATGCTATATACAGGACTGAAGAAGTTACCATAGAGGAACGAAACGTTTCCAGTAAATAAAACAATATACGCTCCTCTCTGATGTAATACACTTCCCACATATTAATTGACAACAAATGAACCTTGAAGCCTCTTGAGGTTTATTAGTGACCCACCAAGCAAAACTACCGTGGTCCCATGGTTAGTACCTCCTACAGCAGAGAGTGAAACACTGCTTGATGTTACCTTACAGCGTTTAATTCCCAGCACATCAATTTTAGTGGGCTGCAGATTATGGATGTAGAATTATTCATTTCACAATGGATTTAGAGGGTTCAATTGTACCGTTGAGTCCTGGACTAGTTCAGGTTCGAACTTGGTTCCTTCTAGGAACCATAAAGAGGGGACGAGATCTGTTCAGAACCAATTCAGAACTAATAACCTCAACATTGTCATAAGCATCCTCCCAGTCGCTCAAAAATCAGTCCCATTCCATTTCAGGAGAGGTTGAAGATTCAGAAAATCTGCACTAGAAATAACAATAACACAAACAGATTGATAAGAGACTGATTGATTAGATACCGATAAAACTGACTTGTTTAGGATGAAAGCTTCACTTGATACCACCACAGGAAAAGTAGGGGGAGGATCGTGAATAGTTCGTAGTGCTTAGGCTTGATCAGAAGTTAAAACCAAAAATCCCAAACTGTCAGGATTAGTTCAATACAGTTCCGTAATGGCAGCTTGAGCAGCGAACCTAAAATCCCGAACTCGTTCTGTCACTGTGCATACGCCAAAAATGGGCAAGGTCAGTTCACGACCATTGTGGACCAACTGTACAAACGTAGCTTCAAATAGCGGGAAATAAAGTAAATCCCCTTGAACAGGGTACCTGGTTCAAAATCCGTCGAATCCGACCTGAATAAATTGGAAGGGGGAGAATTTAGATTGAAAAGGTGATTTAGATGTATGCGCAAAAAGGGACAATAGTTATTAGAAAAGTATGAGGAATATCATTGACCAGGATGTCTGCAGACAGTACTTACCCCGGCCCTGGGGTCCTTGAGGCGTCGTGAGTTCCAACACAAGGGATTGAAGGGATGACGGATTGGGAGCACAGACATACCGTGGGAATAAGTACTGCTCGCGGAAATTAGAGATAGATCTCTGAATACATAACGCAATACAACTCGTTGAAAATTCTTAATATTGCGGATTGACAAGGAGAAGGTGGTTTTCCTCAAAATGGCGAAAAGGTATCAACTTGCTGTCAATTGGAGGCGAGTGTGCTGTCAAAGGAGCCTCACACGTCTTTTCTCGTGGTGTTCATACTCGGATATGCCCAGAAAACAAAATTTGTTGTCTATAACGTATAATTTAATTATTTCTTCATTTTACGGATTTCCCGTTCGGAAAGAAGAAGAAGATTCTATTAAATACTGCGGCCGGCGAAACGATGCATACTTCTCAACCATTGTTGCTTTTTGGTCTACCGAAGAACCTACTGAAACTAGTGTGTTCAGTTTTTTAAAGTCAACTATTTGCTTTCTTTAAATCCGAATTCTTCACTTGCAGATTTACGTTCTAACTTTGCTACTAGTTTTCAATTCCTGCTCCAGTTTGTCACACTGGTGAATGTACCATTTTCGTTCTTCCATTCTTAGGGATTAGACTGGTTAAGCATCGAGCATAAACATGACTTCTCTTAGGTTCACAGCCCCTAGTAAAAGTTAAATTCCTAAAACTATCCAAAAATGGCTCCTTAGTATAATGGAGAATGTGGATTTAAATCCCTCCGAGATCAATTTTTCATTTTCCTAATCAAAATGCTTGATTTCCAGCGATGAGAAGCTGAGCCTCCTCGAATTCAAAGTTCGAGAAAACCTGTCAGGTGCGATGGTGGGTCGGATCGTCGTCGGTCCTGGAAAAGACGTTACGAAGGGGAAACCGCTCAAGTTTTCCATCGCTGACCAACAAGACAGCACTCTCTTCGCTGTCTCGCAAGACGGGACGCTGTACACTCAGAAAAGTCTGGACAGGGAGCACAGAGACTCTTACTTCATCACTGTCGTAGTCACTACAGGCAGGGGTGACCGCTACTACCAGGTAACTTGGAGTACACCATCACAATGCTGGGTCGCAGGCCAAAATAACGCAACATAACGCGATGTGTGTGACGTAGCTATATCGCCAAACGTCGGGGAGAACGCGCGTTCCCTGAGCGCCGCGTTATAACGCGTCCTGTGTGATCCGGCCTTTAGGGAGTGAAAGCAGGGAAGAACTCAAATTGTTTTTAGAAATTATTAGCTACTTGAATTTGGCTCCTGCAATACTCAGTAATATCTGAATTACTCGATACAAACCATATCGAATGAAAACTACTATCATGGCAGTAAAAAAACTAAAATTTTGATATGATGAGAATTCAGATATTAGTCACTTCTTTTCTATAAGTAAGGCACGGCAATAGTGGAAGGAACATTGATATTAAAAGTAAAATGATTAGATATAAAATACTCGCTCATCATCTGACCAAATATCTGAAACTATTGGTAGTTTACAGTTAGGTGCCTACTCATTTCAAATCCAAATCAAATGTATGTTTGTTGAATATGTTCATGTCGTTATGTAAGAGTATACTCTGTCTTCTTCTTGTATTCCTTCAGTATCTTCTTTTGTGTATCCATTCTTCATCTCCTATCATTCTCTTGTTCAGAGCACACAACTAGGTGCATTTACTCGAATTGTCCTTGATTCAGGCTCACGTCCACGTGGAAGATGAAAACGACAATCCCCCCATGTTCGAGAAGAGCCTGTACGAGGGACACGTGCGAGAGGACTGCAGGGGCGAGTGCGAAGTGAAGCTGGATCACAGGATCCGAGCTGTGGATCCCGACAAAGGGGTCAATTCCGAGTTCACCGTGACCCTCCAAGGCGACGGCTCTGATGTGTTCGTAATATCGCCGCAAGGGAAGATTCTCGCCAAGGGCCCCATCGACCGTGAGACCAAGGACATCTACCCGCTGGTCCTCGTTGCTAGAGATAAAGGTACGTCATACTGAGAACATTAAATTTGGTTTATTGTAAGTCTGATGTTTGGTATGTCGAAGGAATGCCGCCCTATGTTATCATTTACTAATGATTGACATGACTCTTCAATAGTTTTCCATTATATCATAGATGAACTCTATCTTAACCAGAGTTTGTTTTCTATTATATTCAGCCTGCAAAACTATAACTTGAAATTTAGCATCCCCGGTTGTTAAGATAATGTAAAGGTGGCTCCACACATGCAGCATTTGCCGAGCAACTCGGCAACTAACCCAGGTGCGCCTAGGTGTTTGGCGAGTGGCGAGCTCATATCTCCACACATTTGCGGTTCGTCCCATGCGGTGCTCGCCTTGGGAGAGAGACGAGCTGCTCGCAGTTGCTCACGATGGACGACCAAGTGTTAATTATGAGATTTGGATGAGACGCACTCCACACCAATTCTTCTGACTCGTATAGGTCCAAAAACTTTAACTCGTTTGGCCAATCCATTTCACTATCAAGTTGTACAAAAAACAGAGTGCAGCGAAAAAACTCAGGGGAAAAGTGGCTGGAGTGCTCACATAACAAACAAAATAATGATGTGAATCACACAGTGTAGAGGGATCCACAGAAAAGTACCCCGACGGTCAGCTCCGTGCAACCCGCATGTGTGGAGCAGGGCAGATGCTCGCTACTTGGCGAATATTCGTCTTCTTTGAAGTGGGAAAAAAACCGACACTGACCGGAGCACCCCCAAGCACGAATATTCGGCATTTGGCGAACACCGAGCCACCACACACTAGGAAATAGGCGAGCATTGGCTAGGTGCTCGGCGAATGCTGCATGTGTGGAGTCAATCAGAGAGCGTACCCAGCCAAGCAAAGGAAAAAATTCGCCATTCAGAGCGGGTACAGGAGGGATAACTTACATTCTAGATATGCCTTTTTTTCTCGAAAACGCAGTGGTAACCCCTGCCACCCATTCTGGATACTAGCCCTGTGTCAGCTAAACTGTCTCCCATTCACCATAGAAGGCTTTAATTCGATATGAAGCACTATGAGACGAATGACATGTCGGGCTTCAACGTGATCAGCTTTTCACCATAGAAACCTGAAATTCCATAAGGAGCTTGTCTATGGCAGTACAAGACTATCGACATGACAGACTCCAACCAGATGAAGAATAAACCTACGCCACTGAGCTATGTGGACTTGGTCAGTGGTACATTATCTAAACTCGGCACCTCGCTCCTCTGTATCTTGTGTTATCCACTCTAAATGTCATTAAAAGTTTCCCATTCATGTTTCAGCACGATAGATCGATTAGGAACGAAATTAGCTGTAAGGGCCTTCAGCTGATCGCTGATCTCCACACTTTGTTATTTAATTGACTTCTACATGTCCAAAGACAGTTAGATGCCTTTGTCTTAAGTAAAACTCCGTGGACGCTAACCTTTACTGGTCTCTTTGGTCAGAACTTAGCTGATATCAAAGCTTATAGCAAACGGAGTTCTGCTCCAAGACCAGGTGTCACTCTATTTCGCTTACCACGTTATGTTGATTTACCTTAAATCATCTTGCTACCGTTCATATTTCAGCTATCAAGGTTCATTAGGACAGAAAACAGCCCTTGGGCTCACTTTGCTGATAAGGACGACCCTCATAAGATTTCAGATGTACCTCAGTAACTGCCATTCAAATTTCAGTTTTCTAGGTTGATGCCTACCTTCAATTCTGTGAATTTAGTTTCCTAAGTATTCTGATTCTTATAATGTCATTGTTAATTGGACGAGATTTATGTACAAAATTATTTCATTGTTTGTCTTTCTTTCAATAGGTAACCTGTCCTCTCAAGTGAAGCTCACCATTCATATAGATGACGTCAACGACAATAAGCCCGTCTTCGTTCAAATGTTAGTCCCGTTCGAAAAAGGCGTCAAAGTCGTCCCCGGAACGAGGAGCAGCCTCCAGATCGTCCTGGGGAACGAGACCGTCCCATACCCAAAGGCTTACAACAGGAAGAAGGAGTTTCCGACTCTCATAATCCCAGAGACGATGCAGATCGGCATGATGCTCTTCAAGCTCCTGGCTGTGGACAAGGACGTGGGAGAGAACAGCACTCTCACGTATAACATCGCCAGTGAAACTTACATTCCCAAAGCGCCCTTCACAAAAGTCTATATGACGCACCACTATGCTATTCATCCCATCACTGGTGAAGTGACTGTTGCTTCAGTGCTGCCCCCAGAGTCCGAATTTCTGGTGAATTTCACTGCCATTGACGGAGGTGGATTACTGGATTCAGTCGTAGTTCGAATTAAGGTAAGAACTGCCAACCTACTTCGCCACTTGAACATGCTCCAGTTCGTAAAATACTTGTATAATGTGACAAGTTCTTACTTTTCTGTAAATAGACATCCAGAGAATGCGTTTTCAACAAATACCAGCTCAAATAGAATGGTCCAGGTCCAAGTGAACCAAGAACACATTTAGGAAACAAATCGATTTTCGTGTCTCCAAACAAATGGTCGTCCAATAGTTTTCTCCCAAGGCTTTCTCAAAATTGTGTGTCATTAAAAAGTAGAACAAATGCAGAACAATACGAAACAAAAAACGCTGCAAATTCTTTCACTGGGGTTTATATTCAATTGGCTTGCGTTCATGATTTGAATTTCTACTAAGCTTTGGAGTGTGCGTGTTTCCACAAGTGATAGAGCGATTATTGAATTTCAGGAGATATGCATAGAGCACGTAAATCTGTTCTCAACCAAAATACCTATTTGGATTGATCAGTTGATCATAATTGTGTGCCTCCTGAAATTCAATAATCGCTCTACCACCTGTGAAACACGCACACTCCAAAGCTTAGTGTAAATTCAAATCATGAACGCAAGCCAATTGAATAAAAAACCCCAGTGAAAGAATTTGCAGCGTTTTCTTATGGTTATCAGAATACTTCAACCCGTGTATCGTCTATTAACCCTTTTAGGAGTTCACTCCAGTATCCACATTACTACATCACTACGTCACTAGGTTACTGATATCAACACAAAAACAATAATAAACAAAAATAACGCGAATGTTGGCACCATAAATCGGGCCATAGATCGGGAATGGTTTGACCTACGGACCTGGGGAAGGGCTCATTCGATTCCTCGTGGAGTGTTCTTCAAAAAGAGTCCAAATTTAGGCCGCCTTGACTTTTTTGAGGTTTTTAGGGATTTTACAAAACTTTGACAACCCTTAAAGGGAACTTTAAATTAAGTGAGAGAGCTGGCTCAAGAATTGGGGCGTCGTCGGACCAACATGGATTTTTCCTGAAAATTTCAGCTTTTTTGCTTCAGCCGTTTGGGAGAAATCGTGCGTACGGCGGACGGACGGAAAAATTTTTATTGCAGATTCGGATTCTACACCTTTGAAACGTAAACCATGAAATTTTCAGGGGGGTTAGAATTTTTTTTTTCAAGAGCAATTACAATGGTTTATCATTTCCCAATTCCCAATTTAGTTATGTTTTGTATTTTTTAATTATGTTTCATAAGAGTTCATGTTTCCCCTTTAAATAATGAACTCACATTTTGGCGGAAGAATAATTTTGGGGTCACATTAATTTTCTGCATTATTGTGGATCCACAAATGAATCCTACTAGAAAAATTATATGGAACGTTCAAATAGAATTTTGGTTGGTTATTTATATCGCGTGGTTTATGCATTTAATATGCTAATTCAATTATTGTTTTTCAAGTAATGCTTTAGAAGGATAATATAAAACTGACTCCCAGAATATAAGTGTACCTCCTAACTCATCTTCATTTCTATCATATTCATCTACGGAATACTCGAATAGTGACAATCAATTTCAAAAAGAGGATTGCTTAATATTCTAGGTGTCTAATATGGAGTAGGTCTACTTTCTGTCTCAATTACGGAATTGAATACTTCTTAAAGTTGCGTTATGATTTCAGGTTGAAGATGTCAACGATAATGCTCCACTTTTTGAAAAACCGAGATACGAATTCAGCATCCCTGAAGGGACGTACGAAGAGAGTTACGTAGGCCGTGTGGTCGCTAAGGACGCCGACTTCGGTGATAACGGCAACGTGACTTATTCAATTTTCCACAAACAGAACACGACGAGTCTACCTTTCACAGTCACTCCTGAAGGGCGAGTGCTAGTCACTGCTGATTTAGATCGAGAGACCAAAGATTTCTATTCGTTTAAAGTTCTCGCTCACGACAACGGTCCTATTGACACGAGGCAGCGGACCACAGTTGACGTGTTCATTCACGTAACGGACGTGAATGATAACGCTCCGGTCTTTTACGGGTTCGACAGAGTGGTGCAGTCAACACCAGCGCAGCTGGGAGTGGTGGAAAATACCCCTGAGGGTTATGAACGCTCTTTGCTCGTACCTGTTTATTTTGCTTCGGTCGCAGAAAACAGCGCGCCTGGCATCCCAATCGCTCGGATCAAAGCCAACGACTCCGATCTGTCAGATTCCGGCAATGGCATCATCCTCTTCGACATCCTCAGAAAACAAAATCACAGACAGCTCTTCGCGATTGACAAGGAGGGTGTGGTTACTGTGACGACGTATCTGGATTTTGAAACGCAGCCTTCCCATAACGTCACCATTATCGCTTCTGATTTGGGGACCCCAAGCTTGAGTTCCACTGCCATGCTCATCGTGACTGTGGTGGATGTAGTTGAAACCACTACAGCTGCTCTTCCCAGCAAGCCCATGTTGCCAGTCAACTACTACGAACTTGAGGTTAGAAAGCAATACTTTTCAAACCATACGTATGATATAGAAAAAACCCTGTCAAACAATCCCTGTAAGCCTTATGTTCTTATGAACAAATTTGTGTTTCATTAATCAATTACCGGTCGGGTTTAGTTGAAAAAAACAAACAAAAAAACATTTTTAATATTCAAAATTTTAAAGGATTTTCAATCACATTTTTCTTTCCTTTATTTTCGTTATTGTTTATTTATATTTAATTTTTTTTATAGAGCGTTTATTTGTTAATATATCAACTAGTTACAACTGAGGTAATATACAGGCAACTATCTAGATATTTACTTCACATAAATTCCGCAATATTTATACGAGTGTTAGTCCATTGACAATACACCACATTTCAGCTTCACATCAGCATCCAAGGTCCAATGGCTTGGTCCTTTTCAGGCGTCGGTTTACTTGGGAGTTGTCGAGAAGCCTAATGGCTTCTGGGTTGGTATGAGCAAGAAGCCTCTTTTCGTAGTTCCTTGCGTATCTTTTAATGACATCGGTGACTCTTTCGATTTTGAGGTCCTTGTGGAGGTCATCATTACGAATGTACCATGGAGCATTCACAATACTCCTTAGTACCTTATTTTGGAATGTTTGAACCATTTTCAAGTTACTTTTAGCTGTGCGAACCCATAGCTGAATACCGTAGGTCCAGATAGGCATAAGAACCTACTGTTTTGTATAACATCAATTTATTGTGCAAACTGAGTTGTGAATGTCGGCCCAACAGCCAATAAAGCTTTCTATACCTGATTGATAGCTCTTCCTTTTTTTTCTTGACATGTTCTTTCCACTTCAGCATTGCATCTAAGGTCATTCCTAGGTACTTAGCCGAGTTGGAATATGGGACTGTGCACTGATTCAGATACAAAGGAGGGTTTGTAATTTTTTTATTCGTCGAAGTTCACATGATTAGACTTAGTTTCGTTTATAAACGCCCGTTGTTTCGGTTATTGTTTATTGTAATTTTTATATGCATTTCTTAAGATCAAAGTTATTGCAATCAAACATCCCAAGATGTATTTGATGACATTTATAACATTTGTTCGATCCTCAAAAATCAATTTTGCATGAAAAACTCGAATCCATTCTTAAGACATAAGACTTAATGATATAAGACTTTATGGTTAAATATCCTGAAAAAACTCATCAGATTTTTTTTCATACATTCTTAGTTCACTTGAGTTACGAAATTATCAAAAGTCGAGGAATAATTTCGGTCACACCCACTTCTTCACAACTCCTGTCGCTTTTTCCAATTGCTTCCGGACGCATTTAGCGTTTAGAACTAATGTCTGCAGATCCGTAAAAATCTGGGGGAACAGGATGGGGCGAAGCAATGCACACAAGATCACAACATTACTCAGCGCTTGCATCAAAAGTAAATCACCAAATTTTCTCAGATTCTAGTGATCTGAAAGAATGTGCTTTTAATTCCAAAAAGCGTAATATTATTTTACAAACTTTAGAATTAGCTGACCAATCGTTTTTAATCAGCGTTGAAAAACAATGAAAATTCATGAATATATTCCACACTTTAGAGTTTAGACATGTTTTCTTCCACGGCGGCAACTTGCCAGTGCTTTTATTCTCTATCGCTGAACTTTTAAAAAAATGTTGATTGGGGGTCAAATTTTTGAAATTTTGAGTAGAATCTCTCTTGATCCGCGAATGGGTTCTAATAAGAAACATTGTCAGTTCTTTTATGGTTTTGCCAGCAGTAATGGACGAAAATTTATGGTGTGCGCAAGAATTATTTAAATAGTGCTATCTAGTGACGCTGAGAAGAGAGTTGAAGATGGAAAAAGAGGTTTCAGTTGTGTCTACTTTCTCTTTCATTAATGGAGATTAATGTGTGAAAGAGGTGGAAGCTCTCTCTTCATTTCTTAGCAAAGCCCTACAATATTGGGGCAAAAAATTACAACTGTAGCACATATTATCAGTGATGACATTCGCCTCAAGATATTTGTAGGTTCACATAAATTTAGTTTTTTTGGTTTTGTTGATTCTACTGTAAATAGGTTTCACTGTACTAAAATTAGGCAACTAGTAGCATGGAATGGGTTGAGAAAATAATCTTAGAAGACGGTATTGGTGATTTTGGCTTAGCTCACTTAACACTTACTGTAAGAGAGTGGATTTCACCGAGTGGTTCTATAAGAGTTTTACATGTTTATTTTATAGGTTTACGAGAACTGCCAGGTTCCGATCGAACTGATGAAGGTGAACACATCGCGGAACGACCAGGACGTCCGGTTCTCTTTGAGCCCCGGACCCGACTCCGACTATTTCCGGGTCGACGCCAAGAACGGCTCCCTTTTCCTGGTCATCTCCCCGGACCGCGAGGCCGTGTCCGAACTTCAGGCCAAAGTCAAAGTAGTTTTGTCCAAGAGGTCGAGGAACTTGGCGCACGTTATTTACCCTGTGTACCCGAGCGACATAGGTAATAAGATAAGGGATAAGGCTCGTATCATCAGCACCGCCAACAGTTAGTACAACCAACTTCACTACGTTACTTACCTACTTAACGAACTTACCTAACAGTGACTTGCGATGTAAATAAAAACCAGACTAACATTATACCTACCTACAGCGTACTTAGTCCTCATTTACTCGTACACAAGTTTCTTTCAAACATTTCGATAAATTAGCGTCTGCGATATTCTGGAAGGTTTTTCTATAACTACGTAGGGTAAGGTGCTGTACCTTGAGCCACTTTTTGCATTGTGATTTTTCCTGGAGGTAATTATGGTCCGATCAATTCGGTTTTGGTCTCAATCCGTCCAGAAACAAGTTGGCTTCAGAAACCAATTTTTATAATATTTAAATCAGCATTCATCTGTACATACTACCCAATTTCCCCAAAACCCTCCGAACATGGTTGTACCTGGAGCTAACTGTGGATGTACCTTGAGCCACATATACGATTAATAGTAATTCGAGCAGTTTCTCAGATTCAGCAGGAAAGTTAAACATGACTTACTAAAAACCTTTTTTTTATTGTCACAGATGCAAATAGGAACTATTGAATGTCATTCATTTCAGGTGAGACCTCACTAAAACTTAGGAAAAATGTTAATATAATAATTAGGACTGAACTATTTTGAAAAGCTCAGTCTTGAAATATTGACTTAGGTCTATCAATTGACTTAGGTAGGATGAACATTTCAATGAAATCAGGATGCTCAGAGATCTAAAAGGAAGAAAAAAAAAAAAGTAGGAAGTGCTGAGTTCATTGGAAGGAACCTTAATTTTCTTAAATCACTTGTTGAGATCGAGTTCGGCCCTACATCACGAGCATTCCGTTGAATTAAAGTCCAAAAGTAATTTCTCCCCTCCTGCCAATGCCTTTTGATGTTCAGTTTACTCCGAGGCATCTGCAATATACAGATTCAAACCATAAAACTCCTATCACCATCAACTCACCTCCAAACAAAGCTATGTTAGATGGCTCTAGGTACAAACGAGTATATCATCCATGAAAAACAGCCTGGATGACCAAATGTCAATGTTTTGATGGAGAGTGACTTGATCAACTTTTAAATAAGATACTTCACTACAAAGTTCAGGATTAATCACCTTAAATTTGTACTTACTTTGGTGGTAATCACTTCCTCAGCTGCCTCAGAAAATTACATCACAACACCGCGAAAACGTTATAACCTTCCAGTTGGATAATAGTCTTGCCATCAGCTGTGAAATTGTATTCCTACTTTTTGGTGATGTGTGGGCTCGTGGATTATGGGAAAATATTATTTCTATCGTTACTCCAAACTCAGAAAGTTACAGGTGGCTCCAAGTACGAGCATGTACAAAGTATAGCACCTTACCCTGCCTGTCTCAATTCAATCAGATCTTTATTGCGTCAACACTAAATTGAATTCAAATTCAATTTAAATTCAAAACGAATGTCATGAAATCAGAATTTTGGATTTTATTCGAGATTTCTGATGGATGAAGTTGTGCGATTGATCTGGTAGTAATGTTTCCCTCATAATTTTTTGTGGCACCCCTCGTCTTGAAACGAAACGACGAAGTGCCATGATGAATTCATGCCCTGAAAGTCCTCCCACTGTCTCTGTATGGATTGCTCTCGGAGAAAGACAGGACAAATACAATTCTTGGCGTCAGTTTATGCTGTATTTTCAGTCACGTATAGTGAAATCAAGTAATCGACAGCCACTTCATAGGAAGCAATGAATGTGGAAATAACTGTAGCCACTGCCCCTTAGCTGGAGCTTGATATAATTCTGATAGTACACTGCTTCAAGACTCCTCTTTCATACTATACGTCCTTTTGATACATAATAAACTTTTCTCAATTCAGCTAGAGTTTGTGAAACCTAAATGTGCACATTTTCCGTGATTACGCAATATAATTAGTTTCGTAACAATTTCCTTTCCTTCTTTAAACCTTGAAAAGTTATTCTTCTCTGACAACAAACCTAGTCCAATTCTAATTAAATTCGGTTTTCCCAATTCAACTTCTGAAAAATGTTTAGTCAGGATGTATTTGATCCATCCTAATCAATCTGTTGCATTTGAACGCTCCCACTAAATATGAAGCCGAAACCCATTCCAAATATTACAAAATATGTATAACCTAATTCGCGTACGCGACACCTGTAGTGAAAACACGTTTTCAAACAACTTTTTGCTATGTAAACGGTCAAAATCACCGAATTTTAAAAAATAAAGATTTTTACGTTTGTCCAGGCGATCCAGGGCTTTGATTTGGCCACCAATATGTTGGGATTCTATAGAGTGGAAATGGGTATACTTTTGTATCCTTACCACTTGATCATCATGCTGGTTGTCCAGTTTTATTATAAACTAGTTTAATGGCCCTGCTACGCAGGTTAAAAAGAACTAGGTGAATAACACAATGAGAGAGTATAATAACAATGTGCAAAGTCAAAAAATCGTATATCCCAAATCCCCGAGGAGAGGACCACGTCGCTTGCCCTAGGAGACGCTTCCCCCCGCTGGGGCCCTCTCCTTCCTTCAATGGCGGGGTCGGGGGAGGGGGAGCAGGTCGGTTGCCCTGGGAGACAAATTCCACCCGCCCAGCGTTACCACCCCCTGAAACGTCGATATGCTCTGATAAGTTCGTCTTTATATAGTGTGATAATAGTAATATAATACTGTGGACGAATCGAAGAGTGGTACTTGATGGGAATAGTCAGATTGCTTAACAAATGGCAATACGCACAGACTTCATTTAAAATCATTTTCACGAGTAGGTATAGACCGATCGTATTGGATAATAAAATATCTTGAAGTTTTAGAGAATGTACATCTTTCAACTTCCTGTTTTCTTATAGAAATGCTTTCAAGAAATGCCGTTACGAATTTATTCTGGACTAATCGCCCTTAAATCTAGATGGAGACAGTGGACCCACGGTTTTGTACAATGGTTTTACGTGTACCTACCTACTTACCTGTAAGACTGTGGTGGACCTGTACATAATTTTGACTCATACTTTTATACATACTTGGACGTGGTACCTCGAATCTTGGAATTACAATTTAAGAGAATAAAATATAATATAATAGAATAGAAAGAGCATGCATTTAATCCTGTTGCATACCAAACTGCAAAACATACATTATACTATGTATGCTGCGTTTGAATGTGTGTGCGACCATGTTGTGAGGTCTAATGGATGAAAGTACAACTTGTTGTACTACCGTGGTATGGAATATCCAACTAGTATGTACTTAGCAGGAAAAATGAATTGATGAAGATAAATTGTGATCACTTTTAATTTTTCACCGCAATCCGCAAATCAAATTTCTCAAATACCACTCACTAACACATTTAGCGGTTACATACCACACCCTACTTTGCCCAAAATCTTTGCTCAATCATTTAACAGGTTGTTGTACCATCAAGTACTTTTCAACTGATAGATGTTTTATTTTTGTCAGAATCTACATAGTAGTAGTACAATGTAGTACAAGTAAAGTTACAAATTTTAAAAGTAACTCATCGAGAAAAAAGAGCTAAAACCTACTGAAACTAAAATGCTAAAGAATTTTGTAATTTTCACTCGTGATGTTTTCGTAAGATGATAAATGCTGTTACTAATTTTCGCAATTAATATCTCTTTTCCAAAAGAACACCCAAGGGTGTTCTTTGGTAATAACTCAAACCATTATTTTTCACTTTTAAAAACACAATCAGGCACAGGAACATAAGTCAAATTTGACGTTTTGAAATCATTCATTAAATTTCTAAAAGAGCAAGATGTTTGATCCGTTGCAAATAAATGAAATTTCTGTGCCTAAAATCGTCCCAACTTCACAATAACACGAGCAACATTATTCAAAAAATAACACACCCATTTGTGAAATTGGCAGCGGTTTTTTTAACAGGAATTTAACCAAATAATAATATTGGTCATTTTTGGAAGTAACATTGCTGTTGTACCAACCTGGATTCAAATGACGTACTTATCAGAACTAAATCAAATTTATTCGGTGGCCTCAGATTTTTAGTTGTCAACAAACTCTGGTGAAGATGCAGTAATCAATCATCAAATAGTTAAGCCTCTAATACTTGAAGCTTCTGCTTCTTTTGTTAAAGTTTTCAATTACTAATATTAATAAAAATAAATTAAAATTATTCTACAACCTTTTGATTTAACAAAACCTCACGGGTTGGACGATCAGATTAGTTAACTACAACGTATTCTATTCATCCCATGAAAACGTAATTTCCATAGCACTGTACATTTCATTTCATGTTTACGTATACTAACAAGTAAGCGTGCCTACATACATTGTTAAATTATAAATTCAATCGTGAATATAGAGGTAAAGGTTTGATCAAAATTCCAATCAACTGATTACAACATAATTTAGGATAACTTGGGAACCCCAGTAAGTAACACGCTTTACACTAACCAAACATTAAACAATATCAGTTACTCTTTACTTACTTAATAAGAAAATAACTGAATCTGTATAAAATCAGCGAATTATCAATCAGAACTACTAGTGGTAAATATTCTTTGTGAACTCTCACTTCAACCACGAAGTTGTATTATCTACAATGTTTATCATCCTAATTTATGTTTCGTTTACCATTCAAGTGCATTTATAGAGAAATCGGACTCGCACAACTATGAATCCAGCAAATTATAAACGCATCCCCACTTTACTCCCAGTTGCAAAAATATAAATATTTCAAGAGACATTGCAATTTCATCCAAAATGTGCTGATCTGCCTATGCTGCTTTCAGAAAACTTGATTAATTTTGTAATTGTATCTATTGAATGATTCTTAGCAGAGGCCTTTTATGATGTTGAGAATTATTATTTTTACTAACAACTTGAATGTGCTCATTAATAATAATTGTTTGCTATTCGTGGCTCCACGATGAGGAAATTTTTTTAGTATATAATTATGATGAGCTTAAATGATTATGGTTTCGATTTAGATGATAATGAAGTTAAGATCGTCGTGAAAATCCGAGACCTGAATGACAATGTTCCCAAGTTTTCAACCAGCGGACGGCCCTACGTGGCAGCTGTTCCCACAACCGCCAGCTATGGATATCCCATCATCAAACTTCACGTAAGTAATATGTTTATTAAATTGGAAGTACTGCTATTCGCTTCTCATAGAGTTCATAGAGAGCTCGAGTTCAGACTGTGCAAACATGAATGAACTTTCGTTTGATTTTGAAAATACAATTTTACATTATCAAATCGATATTTCTCGGTTGGGAGACATTGATCTGAACGTCAACAGCATAATTATTCCAGTTTCAGCAAGGCTTCCTGTATTAATGGGTTTATTTTGTAAACATACTATCCAGGTCAAAAAATGAGATACTCACCTGCTATGGTAGAATTCGAACTTCGGCCTTTTATAAATCCAGGGAGAGAAGCTTTGGTGATGCGTCACCAAATTTTTTTTTTTTTTTTTTTCGAAAAATTTCTTTATTAGAAACATAACATAACAACTGAGCATAGCCCATCAGGTTAATTTACATTAATACAATAACCACAGTTTGTAGAGGTGATAGCCCAATGGCAACTACTCTATATGATCACTTCAAGCACTTGTCACATTGTCACGCCACAAGGTCGAGAGGTTTTGTTCTATCCAGACGTCGGATGACGTTGCTGTTGTCTAATAATCGTGGAGCTTCTGGGTTCATATGTTGATGAAGCCTCTGCTCGTGTTTAGCGGCAAATAGTTTGATCACCTCACTGACTGGTTCTATCTTGAGGTCCCGATGGAGGTCGTCATTACGTACGTACCAAGGAGCGTTGACAATACTCCTTAGCACCTTGTTTTGAAATGTTTGGATTATTTTGATGTAGGTCTTTTTTGTACAGCCCCAGAGTTGAATTCCATATGTAAAAACTGGTCGTAGAATTTGCTTGTAGAGAAGCAATTTGTTATGTAGGGATAGTTTGGAGTATCTTCCAAGCAACCAATACATTTTTTGGAACTTGATGTTTAATTCTTCTTTTTTTTAATGACATGCTCTGCGTCACCAACTGAAATCGTTCCTGTCTCTATCTCGGGACCCATTGCATAGACGAACTCTCTTTCCTGAGCCCTTAAGATGTAGCAATTCAGGATATTTGAACTCAAATTACCGAGGCAGGGAGGAACTGACGGCTGCACATAATATTCTATTATTAAGAAGACTACCACACTCCTCCACTACCACCAGCAACTTAATTCAAATTTGTCGTGCATCAAAACATTGGTATTTTCTGTGTAAGCACCGTTTCCCCAGAGCTGAATTGGGGGTAGGATAAGTGACTGTTGACACTTTCAGCTTTTCAGTTGCTTGCCAGGAAATTAAGAAAGAGCAAGATCAGCAGTGAGTTTCGACTAGAAATAGAGGAAGTGAAGCTGCTGTGAAAATCTGATGTTTACAATCTGTCCGGAAAAGGATGACTTGTCAAAAATTTGAGTTCACTTTGCCTAAACCATTGTAGGCAAAAATAACTATTATCGACTATCTCTGGCTCAGAGAGATACAACTGGAGACAGAAAGCCTTCTTAACAACTCAGCTACCAGGCCAGTTAATCAAACCTCGACTTCGATCTCTCTTGAAACTCGCTTCGATAGTTTCCGGCAGTATCTCCATAAGCGAAACAATTGTGATATTGTGGCCGGAATGCAAGTAGTTTGAACTTGACCTGTTCAATATTGTAGAAGAACGGTGAGTTGGAGTAGGAAGTGCCATTAACACGAATGAACAGGAAATGTATTTATTTATTTATGTACATAATACGGGACAACCCCAATTGACAAGGAAAGATATAAATATAATAATGTTGAATTTGATAATATAATGAATAATATAATATATAATATGAAACAAAAAAAAATAGAGAAAATTTGAACAGACGGCCTAGAAGGCGGGGGAAGACCTTGAAAATATATAACAATATATACAAGATAACTGGGACACTACCATCATTTGGGACACAACCCACAACAAAACACACTGCAACTCCCAGCGCGACCATCACACCCGTTCGGCACCACGACCGACACACTTTCTTTTTATAACATTTAAGGAGTTGAAAAAGAAGTCGAGGTCCTCAATGTCCAGGGCCAAACGATTTGCGTGGCGAGGAAGCCGGGAAATGGGTCGGTGCAGCAGGTAATTAGTCGCGCTGAAGTCGACGAAGAATGGAGAACAGTGTCGCGTGGCATGCTGGGGGACCACAAATCCGATCTTGGCCAGCAAAGCAGGGGAATCAACCTGGCCTCTGATGAGCTTAGAGAAGAAAGCCAAATCCGCTGGCCGAAAGAATCTTGGCATAATCTATCCGTGACAGAGGGATGTGCAGTTTGTAGGCCAAATGACGCAGAAATCTACGCTGCACACCCTCGACCTGGTCAATGTGTATGGCGTAGTGCGGGGACCAGATCACCGCTCCATATTCCAGCACTGGGAGGACAAGAGCTCTGTAAAGGGCCACTATACTGTCAGCCCGCACAAATTCCCTGGTGTTCCTCTTCAGGAAACCCAGTGCCCGCAAAGCCCTGTTGCAGAGCTGGTCAATATGCTCTCCAAAGCTCAACGACTGATCGAGCCAGATCCCCAGGTCCCTGAAATTGGCTTGTTCTCAGCAATGTCATCGCTGTAAGCTTTTCCTTCTGTTCTAGCTCATTATAAAAAAATTTAATTTGGTCTTTAATTTACAAATTTGAAATAAAAAGTGATATCTAAGTATGTACAAACTTGACGAACCCACTTACTGTGTTCAGGCTTCTGATGATGATGAAGGGTTGAATGGAGAGATCAGATACCAAATGCTACTGAGGGATGAGAGCGAAGCTGCCAAATTCTCGGTCGATCCGCTGACGGGGCAAATCAAGGCGCTCATGAGCTTCCAGGACGAGGCTGGTCGAGTCTACGGTTTTGATGTGAAAGCGACAGACAAGGCGGGCTCGGATGAAGGCCACTCTTCTATCGCCAACGTGTTCGTAAGTGACTTTTTTCTCTGTGACAATAGTAGCTTTTCATGGGTTTGGATGGAATTAGCTGGTACTTACATGATACATTGTAGGTAGAATCAGCAATTAATAATACTGAAATTGATGTTTTGCATAACTTGTTAAGGTGATCGACCTAAGTGAGTTATTTTTTAAAAGCTCAAACCCTTTTAAGGCCTTAGGCATTCAAAAAGTTAGTTTCAATTCTACTTGTAACTTCTGCTATCTTGCGTTGAACCAAACATTGGCTAGTTACCGCCCAGTTATAGCTCAGTGGAGAGTAACGAGAAAGTAAAAGACTTTATTCATTATTATTTTGATTTGATGCAAATAACATTTCTTGATAAAGTGTGACACGGCTTTGGTAAATCCATCAGCCAGGAACCATACTTTGGATATAAACTTCATTTCAAATAAATAGAAACAATCACACTTGTGTCTCGGTAAATAAAATGGTTCGTAGCTATATCGGATTTTATTCAGTCTAAATAATAATGTCATCGTTTAAATAATACTCACCTCTTCTTAATCTTACCTTAAAATCTCACCCATTAGTGGCTAATTATTGAAATTCAATTCACGGACGAGGAATTGTCTGTACTCCCGCGCCTCTCTCAAAAAGTTACATTAACCTACCATATTCTCTCTATTAATCCTTTTCAGAGCGAGCCTATTGGGTGAAGGACCCCCGAGGTGCTTCTTTTGTTAAACATAGGATATAGGGCAAATCTCTTATAAAAAGGAAGCTTAGATCTATGTACTATCCATCAATCGGACCGTTGTAGAAAACGTACCATTTGAGCACATTGTCAAATTAAAATAAATTCTAACCTGAGAATTTTGTTTGGTACCAGATACTAATAATGCTTATGTGTGACTGTTTCGGGTATATGGGATTCCTCCGTATTAGTTCTCTTCAAGTAGGACCTATGAAGTCATATTTCCCCGGGTCTCCCATCAACATCCAACTTCATCAAAGATTGGATTATTACAGAAAGTAGAATATCACTACAAATAAATGGTCTATACATATAACTATTAAAGGAGTATGAGGGAAACTATTTAAATATAACTGCATAATGATATAACTATAAGGAAACTCTTGAAATTACGTCAGCCAAAAACAAATTTCCACAAAGATACCAAACGGAAGAAGGTGCAGAGAGATGAGCCCTGCTTGCTTCATGGTACTTTTCTGCATAAATATTTAAATTTTTCCACAACAAAAACCCTGACTATTAGAGCTATTGTTACAAACAGATCCTATATTTGTATTTTTTTTTTCTTTTTTTTTTAATCGTTATTAGAATATATTATTTTTAAGGGTACGGCTGTTAGAAGTAATCAACACTTAACAAAAATCAACTTAAGAACATGGTTTGCTATGTAAGCCCTCCCCCCCGTTCCTCTCTGCCACAGTGAATACCTTGTTTGTAGATTATTCAACTAAAATAATATTATTAATGGCTGAATTAAATTGTTTTCCAGGTTTACGTGCTGGACGAGCAGAAAAAACTGGTCATGGTGATGGGAGCCAAACCCATTGACATTGAAAATAACATCAACAACATAACCGCGTATGTAAACATTTATGGTAACAGACCAACTGCTTTCTGTAGGTTCATTAATTTTTACAACTAGAAATTTTATTTGAAAAATCCACACTTCGATTTAAAAAACGCTGCAAATTCTTTCAATGGGGTTTATTATTCAATTGGCTTGCGATCATGATTTGAATTTATACTAAGCTTTGGAGTGTGCGTGTTTCACAGGTGATAGAGCGATTATTGAATTTCAGGAGGCACACAAATATGATCAACTGATCAATCCAAATAGGTATTTTGGTTGAGAACAGATTTACGTGCTCTATGCATATCTCCTGAAATTCAATAATCGCTCTATCACCTGTGAAACATGCACACTCCAAAGCTTAGTATAAATTCAAATCATGAACGCAAGCCAATTGAATAATAAACCCCAGTGAAAGAATTTGCAGCGTTTTTACCAAGCATCTCGTTTAGGAATACAATAAGAGCGGCGTTATAGCGTGTGGTGTTGATAGACGCAGTGTTGGTTGCATTAAGTTGATTTGTATTAACGTATTATAACAATGTACGAATGGCGACTGGGATTCACATGACTGAAACATGATGGTGACTATCATTTGCGTATGGCCTGAAGGGCGGGGAGGGAGTTAAAACAACTGTTAATGACACTGTTACTGAAATAACTGTGAATTTAAAAAGTGAATTTTAAAGTTATATATTGAAATTTACTGTTTGTAATTAGTCGTTAATAACTTACTTCAATTGTATTTTGTTTTCCAGAGCTCTATCTAATGTTACGGGTCTTGACGTGAGGGTGCGTAAACTCGAGCCCCACTTCAGCAAAGAAGCGTAAGTCTCGACTTGTGTTAATTTAAAGAAAATAAGGTTATACGTAGATTCTAACTAATTTGAACTCTACCGAATATAAGTGATTCTGACTTAAGTCTAACTAAATTTTGATTAGGAGAGTAAATTTGAATGAAAATCAGTAATTTTTATGTTTTGAACGTGTCATATTCACGCGGAGGAATTTAAATTAAGCTGGCGCTGATAAATCTGGGTAGATACTTCAAATTTTGATACTTGAGCACTTTTACATAACAGCTGAATGTATGAAACCAGAATTCCTTCCATTGCGGACAATCCTTAATTTCTCCCTTGGTCCCTAAATAGTCTGATACTTGCTTGACTTTCTTAAGCGAGCTTCTTATGCATTTAAAATAGGAATCATTTCAAAATGTTTCACTATAGATTTCGATGAGGAAATTGTTCGAAAATGTGTATTTCATATCCACTGCAACTGCATAATTTTCTATGGAAATTCACTAAAAGGGCATTTTCCCACTAAAATGAATTATATAAATTTTGTAAAGGAGTTACGAACTCATGTCTACCTGCGTGTTACAGAACGGACATGTATTTGTATGCTGTGGATCCACATATGAATGTCATCGTTGATGCCGACACGTTTAGCCAGTAAGTTCGAAAACCCATTTATATTATTATACCTGTTCAAATTTACATACCGCTTAGTGTAATCGGAAAAATCGGAGAAAATCCTGTAAACTAACATATTGTCAGGTTCCCCAATTCCTGGTACGCATATCTTCCTCACTCCATGTAGCCAGTGAGGTCCTGGGGCCCAGCAACCTCCGCCGCGTCCCCTGGCTGTGCTGTAAACTGGGTGTCGGTGGGCGTAATAGACCGAACTTTGGTGAATTGGGTATTTTAATGAATAAAATCGGTGCATGGATTTATGAAATAAATGTGGTCCGATATGAAATCAAGAGAGAATTTACGTGTATTGAAGGATTGGTTGTAAATTCCAATGTCAGACTTCCAGTTATGAGACGGCCACTGCAACAGCATAATTTTCTATGGAAATTCACTAAAAGGGTTACTCTATTTGCCCACTAAATATTACATTTCTTAATTTAGTCATTACATAAATTTTGTAAAGGTTAATCACACCTCCGAACTCATGTCTACCTTCCTTCTCTGGGCTGCCGTGTGTCAAACCTTAGGCGGAAAGTTTCTTCTCTTAGAAGTAGAGGGCTACAGCCGGAGCTGCTAGAACACGTCCCTTCACCTGTTGATGTACAGAATTTGTATGCTGTGGATCCACATATGGAATGTCATCGTTGATGTCTGCAACTCGGGGCGGGGGGATTACAAAAGTTCTATGTTCGAAAACCCATTTATATTAACGTTTGAACGTTCATATTGACATTGGATTTTATATCTTATTTGCAATGTGTTCAAATTTACAACCAGCCATGGCAGAATGCCTTTTCATCAAGGGAACATCTACAGAATGGTCTAATTCTTGGGGCTGTCCTACTAAATTGAAAACCTCTATTTAGTCATGACTTAGATTCCCCCATAGCCTCCTGGTACGCAAGGATATCTCCAATATCCTCTACTAATTTACTGACCAGTAAACTAGTCCGTTTCTGGAAAAAGTCTAGGGCCTGGGTTAGGTGGTTTGCCAGAGGAATCCGGTTTAGTGGTTGGTTTTGCAGGTAGTTCGCTTGCAGGAGAACTGAACTTGGAAAGTCGGATGATTACCTGGTACGTCCGAGAGAGGAGTTCCGTCCATTCAACAAGCTGAAGAGGAATACCACGTCAGCGACACTGCGACGCACTTCAAGGGTCAGCAAGCCAACGATGAGCAACAGCCCGCAAACTAAACTCCTTGTAAGGAATCCGCAACTTCCACCCAATGTATCTCAGGAATCTCCTGTGAACTCTCTCCAGTTACTCCCTGTAAATCTGGAAGAGCGGCGACCATACAATTGAACAATATTCCATTATGGATCAGACCAGTGTGGAATACAAGCTTGCCAGAGCCGGAATGCTGTCAAAATCTGAGGTATTCCTCTTAAGGTATCCCAGGGCACGTACCACAGACCACTCCTCTGTGGGACTTCCCTCTTCTAGTGTCAAACGGTGCAGCTGGTGATTGTTGAAATAGTAATGGTGTGTGATGGGCTGATGAGAACGGTGGAAGGTCATTGAAGGATTGGTTGATATTGAAGGAACTTGGCCAAATTTGTAGTGTCAGTCAAACCTCTTCAATAGTGGCAACACCTACTTGAACTCTACTTCCTTTGCTGATCTTGGGCAAAGCAATTTATAATTACAATTATTGTAAGTAGGTTTCTAAGGTGCTTTTTGACTGTTATTCAACAGCATGTACTATTATTTTTATCAATTCGGCAAACTAATTTTTGGTCATGTGTATTCCAGCGTCTTGAAGACGAGCCCGAACGAGGTGAAGAGAGCTATCGAGCCCTATCACATGCTTTCCATCGTCTCGCCTGATACAGAAGAGGGTTTCGTGAAGAAGAAGCAATCTCAATCCTACATCAATCTGTCAGGCCTAGAGCTGGCCACCATCGCTCTCGGATGTATAGTTTTCCTAGGGGCGGTAACTTCCGCTTTTTGTGTTATTTGCCTACACAAGCGGAGGTTTGTAAAGATACTTAAGATCCAGAAGTAAATATCCAAGGCACATCTTCTTTATTTTCGTCTTTCAAATTAACCAACTAACACATGGCATGCCTGCATTAATACCGATCGTCTAATGGCTTGGAAATTCGGTACTACTGGAAGAGAAAAGGGTAACGAATTAGCTAAATAGTGTTTAACCCTACTACAGGCACATAGCCATTTGCTCAACAACATCAAAGTTACATTAACATTAAAAATTTGATATTTAATATAAACCGCATGCCCCATATTTCCCAAACTTCAGTTGAATAATCACCGGTTCATCCAATGCCACCAAAACGTCCCAATGCTGCAACTGTTTCTACCATTGCTCTGATGGCTCGTTGCACCACAGAGAACTGTAGTTTATCCACAATTCACACTGCTGTAATTGAAGAAACATTAATCCTCTATGGTGCGAAAGGCCTTAAAAATGCCACCTCTCCTTTGCTCATATAGACCAAGCTTTTTCTCCTTGTTCTTCATCTTTAGTTTCTTCTGCTGTCACTTATTCTACCTTTGCGCCACTACAGTAAAATGAAGATTTTGTGTCTGGATTCTTAGAATAAATTAATGTAAGAATAGTATTTCTAGATGATTTGTACAACCATCATCATTTGTTGAATTAGAAACAAGGTTTGACGGACAATGTTGGACCAAACAAAAACTATTGACGATTTACATTCACAGACTGTACATGAAAATGCAATGCATTCTAATTTGAAGAGAGCTATCTGCCCCCACATACCTGTAAAATTACATCCACTTACTTAACTCTTATGTAGGTTCATACGGAACTAACTGCATCCTGGAAAATAACGATGTTTGATGGACTGTTGAAATATCTCCTACTTGTAGACATATTTGGAAAATCATACATGATGTTTCTAAATTTTAATTAATTTGTAAAAATGATTATTTTGGTCTAAGGCTGGGATTGGAAAGTAACTGTAAATGTGCAATTATCAAGGCAGAACAGCTTTTGAACACCTTTCTGAAAAATATGAAATTAACTAAAATTTGGATTCGGCCATAATGATCTTCAAAAGTATTTGAAATAGGTTTTCTCTGAAAACATAATAGGTGATACCCATAAGTTTCATTGCGTGTAATTTTAAATATTCATTAACTATTGCTTCCGAGTCTACCAAGGTAGCGGAAGCATTGTTTTCACTTTCGGAATGTGAAAATTTTTTTGTCTCCAAAATCAAAAATTCCACTCGCATTTTAGACCTTTCTGAACAATTTTGGTTCCATGTCTGTCTGTGTGTCTGTCAGCAAATCCTTGTTACGGGCAAAACTACACGAAGTTATAGTCCGATTTTGATGAAATTTTCAGGGATTGTGTGGGTTGGGGTGTAGATGGTTCCCTATAGGTTTCATGACCCCCGGATCAATAGTAGCCTCTGCGCATGCGCAAACGTGAAATCCTTGTTACGCGCATAACTCCGGGAGTTCTTGACCAATTTCGATGAAATTTTCAGGGATTGTTCGGTTTGATGTGTGGATGGTCCCCTATGAGTTTCATGACCCCCGGATCAATAGTAGCCTCTGCGCATGCGCAAACGTGAAATCCTTGTTACGCGCATAACTCGGGGAGTTCTTAACCAATTTCGATGAAATTTTCAGGGATTGTTCGGACTGATGTAAAGATGGTCCTCGTGAGTAATAAAGAGAAAATAAAGTTTTAGCCTCGAGCTTGGATCGAACCTGCATAACAATAAATTTACCCTAATTCAATATTTACTTCGCCTAATTAAACGAAGTTCTCTAGTCAAAAATAATTTTCAATGATCTATACAGTCATGTTATGGTTACGAGGAAGCTATGTGCCACACCCACTTGGCAGTCGTTTTTTTTTAATATTTGATAGTTTTGATATAACACCTCATTTGAAAGTAAATCTTCTTTCTCTCATTGTGTTCTGAAATTTTTAATGAAATGTTCTTGGTGAGGTGATGATTTCAATGACATTTATGTAGCAAATCATTAGGAAAAAATAATGGTAAATGAGATGTAACTTCTTAGCGCAAGGTGTTTTTTTACATTTGAAAATTTTGTTTCATGTAGAAGCAAAATTGTTGCATTTCTGAGTTGTAGTTGTTCTGCCTTGGTACGCCTACTCGGAATGTGTGTTGATGCAATTTCTGAAAGTAAGAACTAATGTGTTTCTTCTTCCCTACTATGGCAAAACAGGAAGAAGAAGGACGTGTTCGGGCATAACATGGGTGTAGCGCCTCTAAGTGCGGACTTGATGTTCCATTCCAAGGAGCACATGGAGGCGAAGCCCCGATCGCTGTTTCATCCAAACGCTTTCGTGGAAGAGTCAACGGATAGTTACGTCTCCAATCGGTCCGATTGTGGGAGATCGGCGAGGTCTCATCGCAGCAACTACAGGACTACTCGAAGACACAGGTGAGGATCCCAGAAAGTTTGTGAGGAGTTGAAAAATGCCATCTCAGTCTGCTTTATAGCCACTTTTCTGGCTTGCGGACATTAGTTACGTATTTATGTAGAAGACATGGAGGTAAAACTCGGCGCTAAATTGTTATGGGCTATCCAACCAGTTTCGCTCCTTGATTGATCCATCAACAGCCATTCACAACTTCAATTATCTTTGGATTATTGCCTTCCCTGTGACAAGAATTGGCTTGATTTCCTTGTAACTCGAAAGCACAGTTAATGATCCTGATGCGGATTAGATGAAGGTCCATTCAAACTGTGAATATCTCTTGAACTGTCTGGCAATTGTTCCACCTATCAACACCAGCAAACAAATAGTACACCCTGCAACACGAATTAATAGTATAGTAACACCACTGTTAAGTGAAAATCACTGAACATTTGACAGAACCCGCGCAAGATGAGGAAGGTTTCACATTCGAGGGTTATCCTTCCATAAGGTTGCTCTGGGACTTTCATTTCATTTTCCAACCCAGTGTAATTCCGTGTGTACACCAAGTGGTCCCAGCAGCAAGTGCCCTACACTGCCATGCACCGACACAGTAGCACATCCCTCGCCCACAAAGGCCTTGCAAGAGTTTCCCTAATATGGACGTTTCAACGTTGAGGAATACTGTCTTTATTTGAACATACTCAACTTAATTTTCTGGAAATTATTAATTTAATGAGCAAATCGAATTTATATAGAGCTAAATGCTGTCTCAAATCTACTATATTTGAGCGCCATTGATGCTTTTTATTGACATTTGAGAAAAAAAATATATATTCCACGTGTGTGAGAATCACACAAAGGTACTATTGAAAAACTGATGACTATATTTTGAAGCGTAACCGCAAGACATACCTATTTGGAAAGTGAGACCATATGTGGTCTTCGTTTTTGCACGCCCCAAGATAAAGAACACTATCTTATTCTTGATGTACCTAACCATATCAAGATCACATCATCGAAACATCTTTGGCAAGTACCTAAACATAGTGATCGTAGCCTCTTCCTTCCCTGATGTTTTCAACATTTGCTTGTTATTGAAGAGCTCTTCATGCGTAGTAGGGGCACTGGTTCACTATTGTAAATTCCATTTCATATCGTTACTTTCTATGCTTATCAATTTCTTCCATTTTCTACCTTCCCTTTCATGATTATTCCTTAAAATATCAGTTTCTACGGTAGTTTTTCAATCCAATTTTATCCGAATTTTATTATAAGATATTTCATTATTATTGTTTGCCTTACTATCCCGAGATGAGGAGAGACATTTTCAGGAAAAATGTACCTACCTACGTTGCATAAAACTTTCCGTAACTTGATTTTTCATACAAGTTCAAAATTAAACTTATAAATAATAATATCTGATGATAAACTGATTCTTCTCTGTAATCGTTTCAGATCAATCGTTATTTTACAAAAATTACACTTTTTCAAGCAATGAAAAATGTAATTTACCCTGGTTCTAAAAATAAATTCCCTGTGAAGACGGATTCAATTCGATTTAGGAGGTTTTAAAAATTAATGTCAGCTATTTTGAACCTACAATTCAACACAATCTAACGGTGAGGGTGTGAAGCTGGAAGCTGGAATTTTTTCTCAACAGTTTAAATGAAAAAAAACCGAAAAAAAATCCCAATTTAGATCTGAAAATAACTATTGACGGAAAGTTGATTCCCACATGGTTTTGGCCGTTTCAAAGCAAAAAAATTAAAAAATAAAATCAAAAACCGCGCCTATAAATTAGAAATTTATACTTATCAATCCAGCCTGGATCGGATCCTCTTGGGACCCAGATCAAATCCACTCTGGATCTTTGTTTTTTGGCCGATCCGGATATCAATCCAGTTTGGATTGTTTCTTTTCTTTTTTGAAATATTGATTCCATCTGGGGGGATTTTAAGGGGAGCAGTTAGGAGCCAATCTTCTGGATAGAAATCTTCAACTCCTGGTATTGGGTAGAGTAGAGAGGAGAGAGAACACATTACACCCACTCCTTGTGTATTATCTTTACTTTAATCTAGCAATTTCTTCTTGAACCCTTTTCTGAATGCTTACATCTCTGTTGACCTCTGTATGGTCTCTGGAAAGGGAACGATCAAATTCAAGAATGTTGTGTTTCCGCACGGTCGCTTTTGGTCAACCGCTAACGCACGATATTACCCTGTATGTACAAAACATAGGCACCTTGCAAACTGTCCGCGGCACCATCACAGTCGGACGTCTCGTCGGATGAGCACGAGTGAACGGCCGTCGAGCGCTCAGCTGGTGAAGACGAGCATGGCCAGCGTTCACTCGAGCGGGAGAGACTCCGGCATTGTAGAGCCTCATCATGGTTGCTGCCCTTGCGGTCACTCTTCCAGCCACTCTTCTGCCAACAGTTCACAGTAAGTCAACAATCGTGAGAATTCCTAGTTCATTTATTCATTAGAGACTTTTTGGTGCAGTTCACGCGACGACGTTGACGATACCGTCTGGAGAAAAATGCAGACGTCCTGTCCGTCATGACGAACCGTCTAAAATCGGTTTCCCGCGGCTCTCCTACACGTCTTTCCTTGACAAGTTGGCAGTAACATAACCTTCCACATTTATAACACATTTGACCTATTTCTCATATTCCGTTTTCGACATTCTACGAGTTGTTTTTGCACATGGTAGCGATAACGAACGTCCGTGTTGTTTGTCAACAATCCACAAAATACAACTTCAACTCAATAACACAAACTTCAATCCACAATAACGACAGCATACAACTTCCAATGAATGTTGACGTCACGTAAAACGTGACTTCAACAGCTGGTAGCCTTGATGCTATTCGTCATGGAAATGTTAGCATCCAACTGCTCGCCTCAACTCGGCGACCACGGTTTCCTAGTCGTCGTCCACCAAAAAGTCTCTATTGAATTGTAATCGCCTAGGTACCCACTGAATAAAAGAAATTTGTCACAATTCTTCTTATATTAAATACAACTAGTAATTTGCTTTTAACTTTTCAACCTGATTCATGTTTTTCAAAATGAACTTTGTTGTTCCGCAAACCTTGCGTTATTAATTATATTATTTTTAGGTTGGGCTGTACTCATCAAATTTGTGCACAATTTAACCATCAGTGAAGTATTTAAATTTATCACATGTTTCACGCATCCACAGCTCTTGCTTTTTACAAAATTTATAATCTTCACTCAGTTGACACAAGGGCATTTTTTACTCGAATCATTTGTGTCCACTTAACTAACCACATCCGTGTAAGTGGTTAGGTTTGTTTTGACAAGAGGTTCAGAACCAGTTCAGAACCAAACACGCCCCTTTTTGGATGTTTTGACTCGCCAGAACTAGTTCTGAAACTTGGTTTGCTGTTCGGACAAGGAGTCCAGAACCACGTAGAACTAGTTCAAGTAGTTCGAAGGTTTTTGCCAGAACTTATAGTCCGAGACATGCGCAGTAGATTTATCGCGTTATCAACGGTTATCATCTATTCCCGCCCAAATACGGCCTACCTACACAAACAGTTTGTGCATAAGTAGGTATGTACTCAATGATAGATAAGCGATTAATTCTTCCCAACTTACCTTCCATTGATGAGCAGAAGTACAGATAGAGAATCAAAAGTACAGAATCAAAAGATACAGTCAGAAAATTAAAAAAATTAGGTAGTCAAGTTGTTTTGATTTTTGTAGGAATATTATTATGTGTTATTGTTGCTGTTACCTCTTTTTTTGGTCTCGATGT